>PVIJ01003124.1:37488-142297 GCA_004024925.1 Scalopus aquaticus
TTCTCTCTCTCTCTCTCTCTCTCTCTCTCTCTCTCTCTCTCTCTCTCTCTCTCTCTCTCTCTCTCTCTCTCTCTCTTTCACACACACACACACACACACACACAAACACCTTGATACCCAATTTTCCCATTCTTTTTAGTAAATTCACTTGTCTATTCACATTTCCATGCAAAATGAGTTCTGAATACATTGTATTCTGCTTAGCCACAAAGCTGCTGCAAAGTTAATTGATTGGTTCTTTATCAAACAGCTAGGTCTGGATGGTTTGGTGCATGGACAGATCCATGTTGATAAGGTGAGAGAAGAGGAAAAAGAGGAAGATGAGAAGTATTGCTTACAGCTTTAATATCAACCCCGCTTTTCTCAGTGTAACTCAGAGGTCTCATTGCCCCAGATTTGACCTTGTTTGGGTGCTGAATTAGTCCTGACAAAGAGAGGGAGTATATTAGGTGGAGGCTCCCCTACAAACAGTTAATGGACTCTACCTTAGTCACTTAAACAAGCTTCTGATCCAAAAGCGATAGCAAGGATTTGAAAAGAATATTAACACAGAAAACTTTCCCAGCCACAAAGGACCCTTGCTGACATGTCCGCTCAAGTGCTTTCTACATGAGGCTTTGAGTGCATGACTCTCTACCTTTTCCGTAGGAGTTTTCACACCTCCCTATTCCATGTCCCTAGCACTCTCCTTGCATGTTTCAATGCTGCATAATCTTTTCTCAAGCACACAAGCTCCATCAGCTATGTTCCTCTTCTCCATTTGCCTCTGGCAAGATACTGAGCTCAGGTGCAGCGTCCACGCGATAACCGTATTGCCCTGTTACATGAGCAGTGAGTGTGTGCACTCAAGTGGCTTCTGGCACATCCAGCTTTTGAACAATAATTCACTGTGTTGCTTTCCTTCTTTGAGCTTGATCTCTTGACTTATCAGTCCTTCCCACAGTGTTCACATGGAGAGAATATGCCCGTTTGTACAAACAGAGAGATACTGAGTCTTTGTCCCAAGGAGACCTTCCCCTTATGTGGACATTCCCTTTATACCCTGCCCCTAAATGCCCCCTCTGGCATCTGCTTTAGGAAGCCTCAATACCTTATCCAATACTCTGCCCTCCTCAGCAAAAAGTGAGAATTCAAACACAGCGGGTCCTAGAAGAATGTCAATATTTCAACATCATTTCATTATTACATCATGAGGAAAAAACAATCCCGCTGACACTGAAAGAAAGGACCTTATTCAAAGAGGTTATTTTGTTTTACATGGTTTCATTTAAAGTCAAAATTTCCAAGATCCAACCAGTCACTCTGCCTCTTGACTGGTGAGTCTATGTTCAACAACAAATGAGTGGACTAGGAAGATGTGGTATACATACACAGTAGAATACTACTCAGCGATCAAAAAAGATAGACACATGCCATTTGCAGCAACATGGATGGAACTGGAAGCAATTATACTAAGTGAAGTAAATCAGAAGGAGAAACACAAATACAGGATGGCTTTACTTATATGTGGAATCTAGAGAAACAAAATAAAGGGTGAGACAGAACCAAGCTAACAACAAACCCTACAAGTCTGACTGTAGAGCTGAGATGGAAGGGGGAGGATGGAAAGCAATGTGTGGACGGGCCCAATGAACTACAGTAGAGAACTACGGATGCCTTGTGGTGACATACATCTGAAGAGGCACGATCCTTTACCTCTCAATTTTACACAGTGTTGTAAACCAACAAATAGTGTCATGAAGCCCCACAAGAATAAAGATGAATTGGCTGAAGTTCGCTGTCTGGGATATGATTATCTTCAAAGAGTAGGTCATGAATAAAGGAATATGAGCTTTGGGAGTCCTCAGAGTCTACGCAATAGAAGGAAGTATGTTCACTTGCCCAGCACAGAACCACAGTCACCCTACCTTAATCGCAGGCACACAGAGTCCAGTCACAAGACACAGGCATAAGCCCTGGACTGACCTGGGTGTTCATTTCAGCCTTGAGTCGCTGTGCGACCACTGAACAAACTCCAGGAGCCTCCATTTCCCAGCCTGTGAAGAGAGGGTTTAGGGAAGAAAGTCTCCAAGGTCTTTTCCATCACAGAAAAGTTGGAGTTCTTCTAGTGTGATAGGGGAAGAGACAAAAGATTTACATAAAGTCTCAAGGTCAATGGGTAGAAAGACAGGAAGAGTGCAATTTATCTGATTTCATAAAAAAAGAGACATAAATATAAGTGAATTTATTTTTTTTTAGTTTTATTTTTGTTTTTTTAAAGATTTATTTTTGCATACAAGCTGGGGTGTAGGCCAGAGGTGTAGGGTGGTGAGAGGATTCACCAGAGACAGAGTGGGAAGCAGAACAGGCAGATCAACTGAAGTACGCTGCTAAGGGGAGCAGCGGGTGAGGCAGGAGAGGTCTGCTGTGCCATGTGAGACTCTCCCTGCCAGGGATTGAACTCATGCTGCAATGGCTGCGGATAGCTTCATAGTGCTATGATTAACCCACTGCGCCACCAGGGAGGCCCAAATATAAATGAATTTATTATTGTAGTCATTGATTTTCATAATGGTTTGATGAAAGTATTGGAGGGGCCCTATTCCCATTTTCTGGAAGACAAGAACATACGGAAGACTCTCTCATCGCCCCCTTCCTCCTCTAGTAGGATCATTCCACACAGACCCATCAGGCAAAACTGAAACCCTTGGGAGAAGACAGATGCAACTTTAACATAGGTGAGATGTTCTATTTATTTGGGGGATGGTCCAAGCAGAGAGTCAACTAAAAGAGATGTGTGTCTGGTTCTCTGTTTACCAGAAATGTTTAAGCATCGGCTAAGGAACAGTTCCTGCTGATTGGAGTTGGAGTGGGGTACAGAGCTGGGGTTTGGGGTCTACCTGCCAACCACAGGTTTTATGAAGAGTTCTGCTTCCACAAACGCACAGCCTTCTCTCAAGATCTCTGAAAAGGGGAGTGTTTGAAAGTATTATTGGATGACCACTCTTACTGACTTTCCTGGATAAAGGGCCTTCCCTATGCTCCTTCCTGCCGCCTGCCTCAGCCAACATCCTGTCCAACAGAAGGGCTTTTAGCTCTCAGATCAAAGCCTCCCTCTGTGCAAAGTGCCCATTGTTCATTAGTGAAATGTGACTTGCACCTGCTCCGCTGAGGTGTACCGCTTTCACTGCGTCCCTCTCGGTTTCAGCGTGTTGCAGCAAGATCACAGGGCCAGTCACTCCGGTGACGAAGGAAGCCACGCTCTGCCAGTCAAATGCTGGACCAGCTGTGCTGGTCCTGTGTGAACCAGGTGCCTGCCGCTTCCCCAGGAACCTGCTGCCAAGCCTTGGCAACAGGCTGCACCAGCAGCTGCTCCTCCAGCTTCAATCTTGTCTCTCTCTCCTCCTCAGTCTGAGGATCCAAGTGCTGTCCCCTGGGAGGCCCCTTACAAAGAGGAGAGAAGAAAACCTTGAAAGATGGAGATACAAGAGGGATGATTACAGTGGTTGACCAAGGACGTGAAAATCAGGAACTCGGTGAATGTGAGGACTAAGACAACTGAGCAAAAGCATCCTCAAGAGGGGAGAAGTTCACAACAGAAAGGCAGAGATCACGAAGAGAAAATAAATGAGCACTGAATAATATCATTTGATATTATTACTGATCATAGATCTTAAATCCATGTTCAACTCTGATCTAAATAAAACACTCATCATGATGACAACTAACAGACCCATTTGTTCATGACATTTCATGAATTACTATGGACAACAGCAGTAGGGAATAAGGTTGCCAGTGGTGGGCCTCCCTGTTGACACAACGGGGTAAGTCTCAGCACTCTGAAGCTATTGGCAGCCACTGCAGCACGAGTTGGATCCCTGGCCAGGGAGCTTCCCACATGGTGCAGCAGACCTCTCCCTTCCTCGCCTGCTGCTCCCCTCAGCAGTGTATTTTAGTCAATCCACCTGTTCTGCTCCCCACTCTGTCTCTGGTGAAACTTCTCACCACCCCACACCTCTGGCCTACACTGCAGTTCTTGTATGCATAAATAAATAAATGTTTTTTTTTTTTTAAAAAAAAGGTTACCAGTGGTTCAAGGAGCCTCCTGGTTAGAGGTTGACTCTGTGTCGGGACTCAAGAGACATGATTAGGTTATAACTAAATTTGAGTATGGAATTCGAGCATCTGGGTATCTGTCCTTTTTCTAGAAGATATTTAAACACCACTGAGCCACTCAACCTATTGGTTACATAAGAAGTTAAGAATTTTCCCTTAAATTCTATCATCTCCTCATTGAATCCAAATGAGATTATGCCACAAGTTGGACCAGAAGCAGACAACCCATTTTGCCTGGTGAGTTAGTTACTCCCTCCTCCAAAGGCTCTTCCCTGTACGTTGACCTTGGAGATGTAGCAAAGGCTCTTTCCTGCACAATAAGCCCAGCCAGGAGGAGGCAGGGGTGGAGGGGTAGGAGGCAAGTGTAAATGACACCGCTGTGCAGTGACTCACGCGCTCACTGACTTCATTCACTTCTGTGCTTGCAGCCCGTTGGACAGCTGTGTTGTCCATGTGAAGTCAGAGAATTTTTTTGTTTCAAAGACAGGAAGATGGGGGGACGGGAAGAAGGGGGGCAAATAAAACAGTGGATGCATGTGTATATGGAGCCATAATTGCTGCATGACTTCAGCTTCTCTGACCGACTAAGTCACCGCATTAGTCACCAACCCTCAAAGGACAAGATGGGTCTGGTCGGATTGAACATGAAGTGAAACAGGCATGGTCACTGCAGCACAGGTCCAGGAAAGGTTCTCACCGTGTTCCAGTACAGTTGTTACAGGGCAAGGTGAGGGGCACCCCTGAATCCCAAAACTGCCCACTCTAAATGGCTTCTGCCATCTGCCACATCAAGACAAATCATACTCTAGTGTGTAAGACTTTTAATGGAGAGGAACTTTAACATAATTCATGTGCAATGCAGGAAAGGAGAAAAATAAAGTTTCCAAATCAGGCACCCAAAGTCACCCATCCCCTCGTGGGTGAATGCCCAGCCAAACAAGGTTGGCCCAAAGCAGGGCCACTGAAGCCCAAAAGCCTGCCACAAGTCTAAGGCACCACCTGGTGGGGACCCATAGGAAAGGGGCAAAAGGGACCAGGCCAACCTGGAAGGAAAAGAGCTAAATCAAAATCAAGATAAAAGCTGCCACTGTTCACCTCCCCACGGGTCTCTCCCCCACGTCTGTTTCAACCAGTCCCGAACCAAGAAGCAAGTGCAGCCTCTCCACACGTCTCTGCTCCCTGTGCCCCCTCTAGGTCTCCTTTGGTGCTCCATCCTGCTTCCTTCCTCCAGCCTCCTCTCCAGCTTTCTCACCTCCCTGCTCAGTTCCACCCTCCCTTGGGTGGGGCAGGGAACTGGAATCTCCCCTTTCCCTGGGAACCACCCTGTAGCACAGTGAGGGATGAATACCTACAACTAAAGGATATGGCCATTGCCTGGAAACTGAGGAGAACCAGGCTATTACACAAATAATGAGATACGGACCTTGCCTTCAAATGCCTCCCAACTGGCCTCCCCGGTGGCGCAGCGGTTAAGCGCTGCGCTGTGGAGCTGTCAGCAGCGGCGAAGCGAGTTCAACGCCCAGCCGGGGAGAATCCCACATGGTGCGGCAGACCTCTCCTGCCTCGCCCGCTGCTCCCCTCAGCAGTGTATTTCTGATCTGCCTGTTCTGCTCCCCACTCTATCTCTGGTGAACCCTCTCGCTGCCCCACGCCTCTGGCCTGTACCCCAGCTTGTATGTATAAATAAAAAATAAATCTTAAAAAAAAAATGCCTCCCAACTACAGGGGGGAGACACCTGTGATTAAGCAGGAATGTAAGCAATGTTCCAGGGTCACAGGAAAGGAAGTCACTCAGAATTGTTTGAGGCTCATAAAGAAAATGCAGTGGAACAAGGACAGTCTATTCAATAAATGGTGCTGGGAAAACTGGACAGCCACATCAAAAAAATGAAGCTAGACTACTACCTCACACCCTGCACAAAAGTCAACTCAAAATGGATAAAAGACCTAGATGTAAGACCTGAAACCATAAAATGTATAGAAGAAAATATAGGCAAAACTCTACACGACATACATCTCAGCAAAATCTTGAAAGACACATCCCTCGAAGCGAAGGAAGTGAAAGACAAGATAAACAGATGGGATTACATCAAAATAAAAAGCTTCTGCACAGCAAAAGAGACATTACCAAAACTAACAGACACCCTACCAACTGGGAAAAGATTTTTGCACACAATACATCTGATAAAGGACTGATAACAAAAATTTACAAGGAACTAACACAACTCAACAAAAACAAAGCCAATAACCCAGTCAAAAAATGGGCAGAAGAGCTCAAAAGGCACTTCTCCAAAGAAGAAAAGCAAATGGCCAACAGATACATGAAAAAATGCTTAACATCACTTATAATCAAGGAAATGCAAATCAAAACCACTATGAGATACCACCTCACACCTGAAAGGATGGCACACATTAAAAATACAGACAACAACAAATGCTGGAAAGGATATGGAGAAAAAGGAACTCTTCTACACTGCTGGTGGGAATGTGAACTGGTCCAACCACTATGGAAAGCTGTATGGTGATTCCCCAAACTCCTAAACATGGAGCTCCCATTCGACCCAGCAATACCACTTTTGGGAATTTACCCAAAGGACACAAAAACACTAATCCAAAAGGATACATGTATCCGTATGTTCATTGCAGCACTATTCACAATAGCAAAGGTATGGAAGCAACCCAGATGTCCAAAAATAGATGATTGGACCAAGAAGATGCGGTACATATCTTGCTGAATAGTATTCAGCATTCAAAGATAAACACATGCAATTTGCAGCGACATGGATGGAATTAGAGGGAATCATACTCAGTGAAATAGGCCAGAAAGAAAAAGAAAAATATCGAATGGTTTCACTTATAACCGGACTATAGGGAAACCAAATAGGAGAGAGACACACTCAGCGGCGGGGGTAAGATAAGGGCACAAAAGGGAATAGAAAAGAACACAAGGGACCACGGAGATGGATCACGGGTGAATTGGTGGTGTGCTACCCAAGGGGAATACAAAATGTAAAAGACATAAATAACAATAATAAAAAATAAAATAAAATAAAGAATTGTTTGAGGCTCACAAAACAAAGCAAATGGGGCCAGAGGTCATCACACCTTCTCTAATATTGAATGGACCCTCCGCCATCTGGATGTTCTTCCTAGTCGCTAATTAACCCTCGCTCTCTCCTGTTTCCCATAAAGAATGATCCAAACAGCCAACATGCATTTCAAATCCACAGTCCAAGCTTCAACCTGCTAGTACAGGAGTCAGAAAACCATGCCTCACAAACTAAACTCAGTCCACCAACTCTATAAAGAGTTGGTAGAACACAGGGTTTGTTTAAGGCAATGCCTACAGCTAAAATGGAAGGGTTGAGGGGGTGTGCAGGCCACAGTGCCTGCCAAGTCTAACTGGTGGCCAACTAGCCTTCAGCTGCTGACTCCTTCACTGAGGCACAACAGAAAGCAGTGTCTCTTCACCACGAAAATGTGAAGGCAAATTCCCTCAACCTTTTCACCCAACACCTATTATACTGTCTACACCTGTTCCCACTGGGAACTGCTCAGATTCAGTGAATGCAGATGCCTCCTCTCCCCTTCATGACCAATCCACCACCTCTGTTTTTTGATGCCATCCCCTTTCTTTCCTCCAGGGATTTGCTTTCCTATCTTTAATTTAAAATCAGAGAATTGGGGACCTCCCTGGAGGCACAAGGGGTTAAGTCTCAGCACTATGAAGCTATCAGCCACTATGGCAGCACGAGTTCGATCCCCAGCCAGGGATCTTCCCACATGGCGCAGCAGACCTCTCCTGCCTTGCTCGCTGCTCCCCTCAGCAGTGTACTTCAGTCGATCTGCCTATTCTGCTCTCCACTCTATCTCTGGTGAATCCTCTCACCTCCCACACATACCGCTGGCCTATACCCCAGCTTTTGTATGCATAAATAAATAAATCTTTAGAAAAAATAAAATCAAGATTTGTCTTCAATCCACTTCTCATTCTATCCTCGCTCAGGGTGGGAGTCTGCCTCCACGAGAGGGTTTCCAAGCTATCTCCATGCTCTCCCTCCGTGTAGTGTTTGACTTGTAATTCCAGTGGATTGTCGATCTCTGCACCTAGATATCCTGTGAGAACCATGAGAGTATTGTGTCAAAACTAAATCCATAAACTTCTCATGGAAACTTCTCCCTTGGACCTCCCTACATGCTGTTGCTACATCCACCTAGAAATGTACAAGTCAACTTTGATTCCTTCCTCCCCACACACAGTACATTTAATAAGACAAAAGGTATCACTGGATCTACTTTCTGAATGTGCCCATCCTCCTAGTGAGGCCTAGTAAGCCCTCTTCTCTCACCTGAACAACCAGAGTAGCCCCTTATTCAGCAATCTCCCTGTCTCTAGTCTCATTCTCCAGCAGTTAAACCTCTGCACTGTTGCTTAAAGGTTCCAACCATGCAAATCTTACCATATCTCATTCCTGCTTAAAATTCTTTATTTATTCTATATAACCTACAAAATAAGTCATAAATCCCCTAGTAAGAATTATCCCTGATGCAATCCACAGCTCTCACTCCAACCTTCTCTCCTATGCTTTGCCTGCCCTACATCTGGTCTCCCTATAGCCCCTTTATAAAACCCACCAGGTCATAAAGACACACCACATACACCCCCTAAACTTCAGGGCTCTCACCCTGGCCCTCAGCCCCCTTGATTAACCCCCACTTGGCGGAGCTCCAGTGTTATCTCCTGGATCTATAATTTTGGGTCTGTAACTTTGACTTGGATCCCATTGTGGCCGCTGAGTTTGGTAATTAGAGTGGATCTTTCTGGTGAATCTACGCTTTCTTCGAACAGTCTTTTCCTTCGATTGCTATTTCCAGTTCTTGGAAGAGTTGTTCACTTTTGGCATGAAATCATACACCAACTCCTAAAGACTCTTAGTACCCAGTTCTAAGTTGCAACTCAGCCAACACCCAACACAACTAGCCCCAACACCCAGGAACAAGACATTGACACTTCTCTCTCCATACACAGTCTCTCCCTCAGTACCAAATTATTTGAGATCTCCTTCATACCCCCAAGGTGTTTCATGCCCATTCTCTGACTGTAATGATATTTAACTCTTGTTCTCCTGTACAGATAATACTATTTAAAGAAGTGTGATCCCATGCCTCTGAATCTTATGCAGTATTATAAACCAATGTTACTTCAATCAATAAAGAGAAGAAAAAATAAGTTAATTTAAAAATACTATTTATATTTTCTTGTCAAGTGCCCCCTAATCTACACAAACTTCACTTAGTGTAAAGCATTAATCTGAGGATACATACTGTAGAAATTTAGGATATAGGAAATGGTGAAGACAGCAAAGATTCAAATTAATAATTCAAGAGATACTATAGGTCAGTCATGCTTTGAGGAGAGAAAAAAGAATGAGAACAGAAAAAATAATGACCATGAAAAGGATCACATAGATTTAACTTTAAGAAACTAAAACCAACACAATACCAGAATTGTGACCGAGTAGAAGGAAAGAATGAGCTTAGGGTAACCTAATATTTTTCCTTGCAAAGGCATACAAACCTTGATATAATGGCATTGTAATGTTAAAAAAAATCAAATGTAAATGAATGCAGAGTAACTAGAGGCAGATTGTTTCCCAATTTGCTCTATCTTAAGGAAGATGTGGAGAGACCTTTGTGAGACATCTGAAACACAGACAAAAAATATAGAAATAAATGAAAAGAATAAGATGCAAAATGTTAAATCAAAACTATATATTTGAGAGAGCTTTCACATCTAACTACCTTCCCTAGCTTTGGTCCAAGCAGTACAAAGTAAAAAAGTCGTGAAGCTATGTATCATCATTGTCTCATCTGGTGTTCCCAGCTTGAATGAAATCCCCAGGTACTAATCAGGAACCTGGCCTGAGAAAAAGGGGGTGCTTGGCCTTTGATTTCTTGGCCACAGTAATCCAGGCAAGTGCTCTCTGGAGTGGCCCTCTCTCCCCACTGGCATCTCCCTAAAGTTGGGCCCAGAGAAGAAAGAAGGGAAGCAATGAATTAGAACCAGGAAGTCGTATCTTCCCAAAACACTCCCCACTCTGAACGAATTCACTGTTCCTCTTCAGTGGTCCAAAAGGCATGCTATGATTTCTCCATTACAGCACTTTGTATGTTTTCTCAGCTGTTTCTGTTTATATGCATATCCCCATTTCCTACAAGTCTGCAGTGGCTTAAGACAGGATTGACTAGTAAGAGTAGACAAGATTTTTTAGGATTGGTTAAGAGAGAATAGGATGCAATAACAAATTCTAAGATTTCAAAAGCTTGGTACATGTTTTTCTCAAAGTCTGTTCCAAGCCAATAAGAATTTCCTCTATTTGGAATCATGGACCCAAAGTCCCTCCATCCTGACACTGTCAGGTCAATGCTTGATTCCCTAGGTCATGGCATCATGAGAAGAGAGAAGTAACATCTGGGCTCTAAAATGTCTCGACCTGTTATCTGCATCTTTCCTGCATCCACATTTCAATACTAGAACTAGTTACGCGGCCCCACCTCTGTAAGAAGTAAATGATTCACATGACTTACATGTTCAGGAAGGGGGAAAGAATTCAATCCAGTGAGCACTGTGAGTTTCTTTTTTTTTTTTAAGAGTGCTATACTAGTGCTTTTTTTATATAAATATTTTATTTATTTACTTTTGTTATTCATATCTTTTACATTATTGTGTGTTCCCCATAGGTTACCCACCACCTGTTCACCCGTGAAGCCATCACCATAGTCCCCCGTGCCCCCCTCTCCCCCTCTCTTAGCCCTAATCCTCCCCTCCTCCCCTGCTGAATGTCGCATTCTTATTTGGCTCCCCTGTATTATACTCCGATCTCATTGGTCTTTGTGACCCCAAACCTAGGAGAAGAGCAAGTGCATGCCAGCAGCTGACTAGATGTTTGCTGAATCGCATTGCTTCTACCTGGAGAACTTAAGGGAAGTGTTCACAGAAGGTAAGATTAAGAAGTGGAGAAAAGGCCCTTTCAAAATTCTAACGCCAGGAAGGGAGTTTAAAATAAGAGAAGAGACAGGAGAGAGCATTGTTGAGGAATCTAAATGAATGAATTAAGATCAGAATAGTCAATAGCATCAGATGCCACAGAGGAAATAAATAAGAACATGACTGAAAACAGACCATTAGATTTGACAATTAGGTCATTAATGGCTTTTCTCTGGTGCAGGCCAAATCTCATTATGGTGAGTTTTAAGAGGGAATCCAAATCATTCCAGTGAGCTAGAGTTTCATAGTATGAATGTTGCTAGAAACAGATGGCCATTTGAGATTTGTGGATGTTTTGTTTCTCTGAGATTTTTAACCCTAATAAAACTTCTTGCCATGAAATAGTCATAATACGAATAGCTGCCATTCATCATGGACTTGCTATGCGCCCAGCACTCTGCTAAGTATTTTACTCATATTATTGCTAATGGAGCAAACTAACAATCTTGGAGGAAGGTATTGTCACATGCTGGACCTACAGTTCAAAGATACGATAGCAAGGATTGGGGTCCACTTCTACCTAGTTCCAAAGTGTGTGTTCGTTCAATGACATCATGGTCTTTTTCCTCCAAATATATATTGGTTAAAGCCATCGATATAAGATCTGGGACACTTCTTAATGAATAAAATAAAATATCAAGGTGGAATGACTCACTCATGTTAAATCACACTGCCCTTTTATCCTCTGATTCAGAGACATTTCATACTGAGGCCTAGTGATTGTTACAGATGTTCTGAATTATAGTTCTGAAATTAAAGAGGTAAATTATACAATGCATAGAGATATCAAACATTTATTTCTTTATGTAGCTTACTTTTCCTCATCTTGACCTTCCTCTTACTTATGTATGTAATAATTAGGCAACTGCAATTTCTTGTTTAACAGTGGTTAGTTCTCAGATGTTTCCTCTTTCACACAAAATTGTAACATTGTGCTGTGGATAATAATTTTTCATAATAAATTAACACTTTTCATAATAAATTAACAAAAATGACATTTTTCATAATAAATTAACAATAAACTGTGTGACTCAAATTTTGGAAGGAAGTCGGTGTCAGATGCATATAGGTTTAATTGCCGTTGGATCAAAAGAATATTTTTGGAAAGTTCTAGGAAAGGGATTTGGAAATGCTCTGCTGACCACACTAATAAGTAAACAATTCAACAGTTCATTTAAAATTCCTAGAGGAGATAATGCTTATTCTCACCCTTGGTTAGTACAGTCTGATAGTTTTATGGTAATTGTTTTATGATCCTAAAATGATCAACCAAGCTGCCTTTTTCAAATCATACCTGATACTGAATCCTAACCTGGTTTCCTACCTGAAGCAAAACCTATGAGCATGGTGTTCCATATACGCTTCCACCTATAGCTTTTTATTTTATTAAAAAAAAAAAATCACTGGACTTTCTGCATGAGGAATAGTCACACATATTACATCTTGGCCTAGTCAATCCTAGTAAGGCCTATTAAGTATTAGCTATAGCCTCATCCTTTGTGAAAATGAAATCCACTTATTGTGTTTACTGACATTCACCGTTAAGTTCTCTCACCAAACTACTCATTGGTTATCAGCATTTACCACGTAGTTTGTTGTCTGCTTCCATTGGACTCAGTTGATTTGAGCAACATGCTTCCGTAATCAGTAGTATAAGAGAGGCCGGGTCTTTTAATTCACTGAAAATGGAATTTGTGAATCATTTTCAACTTCTTGTTCTGTATAATTTCCAAGAGGACAAATAGAAAACTTCAGACTAATCTTCTACCTTGTTTCTTTGGAGCTCAGTAGAAAGTTTTTGTTCCATAGAGTTCCATGTTGAATAACCCCACTTCCATCATAATTGAATTTCTTGACCAAGTGAACTCTGCAGTTAAAACTGATCAGCCCAGAAATAAAACCACACTTACATGGACAACTGATTTACTACAAAGGAGTCAAGAGCATAATGCAAGACCCAAAGCCATAAAATATGTAAAAGAAAACAATCAATATGTTCCTTGACTTTGTCTTCATGATGTCTTTGGGGGCTGGACTCCCAACAGCAAAGGAAACAAATGCAAAAGTAAAACAAATGGAACAACATCAACTAGAAAGAATGCACAGAAAAAGAAACTTACATCAAAACAAACACACCCTACAGAATGGAAGAAAATATTTTTATGTCATACATCTGACAAGAAAGTTATATCCAAAATATATAAACAACTCATACAACTCAAGGAAAAATAAATAAATAAAATAAATGAACAGAAGACCTAAACAGACATACATATCGCCAAGAGGCACATGAAAAAGATGTTCATGATCCCTTACTATTAGAAAAATGCAAATAAAAGCAACAATGAGATTAACACACACCTGTGAACAGAACTATTATCCAAAAAACAAGAATGAACAAGTATGAGAGAAAATGTGAAGAGAACACTATACATGGTTGGTGGAGATGTAAATTATGGAAAACATATGAAAATTCCTCAGAAATTAAAAATACGAATTTGTACAATCTGGTTATCCCACTTCTGGGTATTTACCTGAAAAAAAAAACACAAAAACTCTAACTCAAAGATCTATGCAATCCCATGTTAATTGCAACATTATCTACAATAACCAAAAGCTGGAAACAAGTGCCCATCAACAGACAAAGGGATATAGATATAGATGATATAGATTTATAGATATATAGACATAGATATATCTCAGACACACACAATAGAGTACTACCAAGCTATAAAAAGTGAAAGCCTGCCATTTGTAAGAAAGGGGACAGACCTAGATGGTTTTGCACTTAGTAAAAATAGCCACACAGGGAAAAGATAAGCACCACATGATTTCATTCATGCATGGCATATATAGAAGCCAAATGGATGAACTAAATAAAACAGAAATAAACTTTCAGATTACAATGCCAATTAGTAGTTACCATGGTAGGGGAAGGGAATATGGGATAATGAGCCAATGGTATGTTGAAAAATAGAACTGGTCTTTTAGTGATGAAAATGTAGTATGTACACACGTTGATTTTCAATAATCACATTGAAACATATTAATGTTATAACGCAAACTTATTTCAATAAATAAATAATTTAAAATAATATTGTGATACTCAAAATAAGCAGACCATGTAAGCAATATCCCAACCAGAAAGATACACCAACAAGATAAATTTCAGACTATATGTGCTACATTTTACAAAAGCATAGTAAGATGCAAAACAGCACAAGAGCATATTATAAGCATCAAATGCTACGTGGCCAAGGGGAATACAAAATGTAAAAGACATAAATAACAATAAAAATATATATTTATTAAAAAAATGCTACATGGATAAAAAATAATAATAAAAATAATGTAGTAATAATAAAAAAGACTGATAACTAAGATATCATAATGGGTGCCAACCAATAGCCATTGCAATTTGTAGGTGTAACACAGAACTAGGTTTTGAGTGAGCCATCTTTGAATAAAATAAAATTGCTGTGTCTTGATTATGCCCAAATTTATAAATATAAGTGGAAAAAACAGGCAAAGTGAATGTTCCTATATTCAAATTTTTGTGCCAGATAGTGTTTCATGCATGATTTTATTTAATCCTAACAACTCTTCAAAGTAAGCATAATAAGATAGAGTGTCAGAAAAGTTAGAGTATCCAAGATCATTCAGTTAGTAAATGCCAACGCTAGGATTCAAACCTGGGCATTTCTGGGACCAGTGCCCATATTCTTCCTGATACCCCATTCTGACTCCTTTCAATCAAAGAAAGGCATTTGTGGAAGTTCAGTGCATGGAAGAGAAATGTTGAGGGAGAGAGCAACTTAAAACAGGGGAGTGAGGAAGGCAGTCACTGAGCTTTAACCAGATGTGGCAAAAGCTCAAGTGTAAATAGTATAACTGCAGCAGCAACACAGAGGGAGCAACAAAGTCAGCAACCATATTTATTAAGATTTTTAATGCAATTGCTTCAACAAGCTGGAGAGACATTTAAGACTTGAACAACTTGGTGCATCTGGTTTCATCCCCTGACAGAAGTCCAATTTGACGAAGTGGGAATTAAATTCACAAATATAAGAAACTAGAATAGTTTATCAAATTTCTTCCTGCTGTTATGAAAAATAATGTTGTGATAGGGAATGAGATTAAATCTCTCCAAAATCAAATTTGGGTTAAAAAGAGAGAGAGAGTGGCAGGCTAACTGGTCTACCAGAGGGAACAGAAAAATCAGGTCTAATTCTTAGAAAATGGTTTACAAAAAGAAAGTCTGATTCTCATGTCACTGAGAAGCTATTAAAATTAGATAAGCTCCAAGCATTTAAAAAGGGTTAGCTTAGAGCCCCTTCCCAGATTGCAAACATAATACATCCAAAGTGGTCAGGATGACATCACTGGAATTAACTTCATCTCAGTAGACCCTCAAAGAGATTCCACTGAGAGCAAAACTGAGCATGTTTTGCCTTGACTTCTGTATAAATAAGGAGAAATTTGGGGTTGCAAGATTTCAGCTGATAGGAGAAAAGTGTACCATATACAAAAGTATGTGATTTGAGAGACTTAGCCAGAAATCTCCTTGTGAACCTGTAAGTCTTAATTTCATTAATTTCTAGATATGGAAATTATCCAATAAGGAAGTAAAACATTAACCTTTTTTCTCAAGATACAGATGCATTTGTATTCCATTCATCTTTCTCTTAGCCACTTCACCACATTCTGACCTCTTCTTTCTCTGATAATCATTCATACGGCTTGCTAGCCATATGAAAAAAAAATGTAATTTGACTCTCAAAATCTGCTTTGCAATGGTTTATATACGTAAGCTTTGATTCAAACTAAAGGATAAGTCCTTTAAGCATTAGATCCAAACACTGTGACAAGTTAGAGCTGATACTTCACATATTAAGTGATTGATTACAGGGACAGAAACTTTTTTCCGAGGTAATCTTGGTTTACGTTGTTGTTTTTATTTGGGGAGCATAAAATCCTCCCCTTTTGGTGTTACTACCATAGTTCACTCACCAACAAAGCACCCAAAGTCCACCACCAGTTTGAGGGGAAGGGAACTTTAATAGAATGCTTGAAGGAAAAGAGATCATGAAATGCAAAACACGGAGCATGTTGGGGGAAGGGATATCTTCATAGATCTTCACAGCATTGAATTTGGGAAGTCAAAGATTTTTAAGGAATACTGAACACCTGGGAGAAAATAGAGGAGGTGTGGTGAGTATTGTGATCAGTTATTCCCATGCACATAACTAAACGCTGAATTGAAGGTCATCTTCCACAACAGATAGGCAGCTTCAGGATATGGATATCAAAGAAATAAGTGTACATTGCTTGATCCAGAAAGTCCAGCTACAGGGTTCAATGTACTGACTGTTACCAAAGTCAATTTATTCTTGCAGCTCAGAAAGAAATATGAGAACACATCAAAGACAAAAATAATTTATCCAAGAATATAGAAATCAAGTCCTACGTAGTTACATGTTTAGGTCACAGAATTCACTGTGTTGTCTGTTCTTCATTCAATTTGCTCCATCTTCATTCTTTATTGTTGGCGCTAGTTTCCAAGATTAAGAAAGAAAATTAGCATTGACAAGTGGTGTAACGTGGGATTTCATATTATAAATATATATAATCACTCTCCATTTTATGATGCTTTTAAGTACATTGCATTAAGAACACTTTTGTTAAGTGAGCAAAGCTGTTCTCAAACAGACAAGTCACACCATATGGAAGGCAATTTTCATTCTTAGAAAAATGAATCATCACAAGAAAATTTCAGAAGAGGGATATATTGTAAAAGAGTTTTCTGACAGCAAACTTTAATTTTTCTTTATTTATTTTGTCCTCTCTGAACCACCTCTTGGCCTTCAAGGTAGAAAAAATGAATCAAAGATAAGTGTTTTAAAATCTGAGTTATCCTCCATTTTGTGTGACAACTTGAGACTACAAAAGTCTTGAGTTACAATGCTGGAAGATGAATCAGTAGAAAGATAAATAGGAAGCAAGTAACCAAAGTAAATAATAAGCAATCTTTGTTACTTTTATTCATCTTCACCAAAGCCTCTAGGTTTTGTTCAAATTTTTGTTGTGTCTGGTCTGTTACACTGAGGCTGGGAAAGAATAAGAACGATGATCTTCTAGAACTCCAGCAAAGAAAATTAAAGTGTACCTCTATTTATTTAGCCAACATAAAATTTGTTGCATATATGGCGTAGATCAAGAAATCTAAGCTATACAGTGATAATACAGATGCAACACTTGAACTAAAAGAGTTTATATCAGATACAGGAGACATTCTTTAAAAAAAATTCCCAGGGTGGTAAACCTAGGAAAATTAGTACTGAGTATAGTTTGAGAAAATACAAGACTCCAGACCTCACTTTCAATATTTGTTTCACTATGTGGGCCGCATTTATTGAATTATTTAACAATTGACTTACAGTTTTTCTCTTCACAACACATTTCACCACAATTTTGTGTGACTTTTTTATAGCCTTTTTACAATAACTTTGTGACATAAGAGACTTCGTCTTCCACTCCACTTTTGCTACTATCTCCCTTCTTGACATTTCTCAGAACTCTTCCACCTGTGAATCGCTGATCTTTAATATAAGCCAGTCTTTGGCCAGATTACAGTGCTTTCAGCCTATTCACTCAATAACTCCCAACAGGTATATTATTCAGTATTATAGAAACCTCTGGTACAACTCCTTTGCTTTCTTCTTTCCCACACCGTCCAGGGCTTCATTTCTTTTACTTTTCATCTCAGATTCTCTAGCTCATAATCTTAACTACTCTCCCTAATCTTTTTCCCCAAGCTTTATTGATATATAAGTGACACAATAACACTGTGTAAATTTAAGGCATTCAACATAATGATTTACTACAAGTATAAATTGCAAAATGATAAAAACATTAGGATTAACACTGCCATCATGGCACATAATTACCATTCTTTTGTCTGCGGCAAAAATATTTAAGATTCATTCTCTTGGCAACTTTCAAGTATATAGTACTTTTCTAGATTCCTCATATAAGTAAGATCATACACTATTTGTCTCTCGTTAACTGTCAAGAAATTCTCTGCCCCACTGCCTTTTTTTTTTTTTAACAAGTCAAAAAAATTTATTCTGAAAGTAGGAAATAAAAAGCATGATTAACATTTAGAGTAGGGACAAAACTAGAAAAAGTTAAACTACGGAAAAGGCCGACTACTGGAAATTGGCTTAGTGGTCATACAATATAAACAAGCAAAACCCAAAGTTTCTTGTTCATGCAAATAAATTGCAACCGCTAACAAAATCCCAAACCCAGATGAAATAAAGTTTCCCACATCTCAACGGATGCCTCACAAGTCACTGAGTCTTACCAGACGTAATATCAACCTAACTTAATATCACAAATTAATATTAAATAAATCTACCACAATTAGTATCAATAACTTTATTTGGACCCTGATCTGCAACAAATATTACAATCCCTATCATCAAACTCTCCCATTCTTCACTTAAATTTCAAAATTTCTCAAATATTCCAATAACTTATCACCATCAATCACCTACCATACAGCATATGACCTCACACTTGCATTCTTAAGTATGCCCTTCATGCGTGGTTAATCCCTTCTCTCCTATTGACCATTTTGTATCAGATTTGACCACATTCAAGTGTCTTCAAATTTTCACACTCTGCCATGTGCTTCCTCCTCATCGCTCTCCCCTCCTTTTATAGAAAATTCCTTTAGGGACTGTCAAAAGTCAAACTTCTTAAAAAAAGAAAAAGAAAAAAAAGACCCCAGTGACAAAACACTCCAGAAAAAATAGTACAAAATAGTATCAGGCTCCCTGACTTCAAATCAAATTGCGAAGTGATAGTAATTAAAACAACTTGGTGTTAGAATAAAAACAGACACAAAGATCAATGTAACAGAATTTAGATCCCAGAAATATAGCAACACATATATGAACAACTAATTTATGACAAAGGGGCCACAAACTTACAACAGAGCAAGGAAAGTGTCTTCAATAAATGTTACTTGGAAAACTAGACAGCAGCATGCAAAAGAATGAAACTAGATTACTACCTCATATCACACACAAAATTAATTTAAAATAGATTGAAGACTGGAATATAAGTCCATAATATACAGAGGAGAAAATATAGGTGAGGCATTCCTTTATATCAACCTTAGAGATGTATTTGTGGCTTCAACTTCAATGGTAAGAGAATCAAAAGCAAAAATAAACAAATGGAACTATATCAAACTAAAAAGTTTCTGTGAGAAACAGTGAGAAAACTTGCATCAACATGAAAAGAACCCGAGTGAGTGGAAGAAGATATTTGCATATCCTGCATCCAACAAGTGGTTCATATCCAAAATACACGAGCAACGCTTAAAACTTAACAAAAAAGCAAACAACCAAATTAAAAAGTGGGCAGAGGATTTGAATAGACACTTTTCCAAAGACATACTAATGGCAAATAGGCTCATGAAAAGATGTTTATTATCAATTATTATTAGGGAAATGTAAATCAAAATAACAATGAGGACCTCCCTGGTGGGCAAAACGGGTTAAGCGCAGAGCTGTGGAGCTGTCGGCAGCTGCAGAGCCCAGATGCCCAGCCGGGGAGATTCCCACACCGCACAGCAGACCTCTCCTGCCTTGCCCACTGCTCCCCTCAGTAGTGTATTTCGGTTGGTCTGCCTGTTCTGCTCCCCACTCTGTCTCTGGTGAACTCTCTCACCGTCCTACACCTCTGGCCTGCACCCCAGCTTGTATGCATAAATAAATAAATCTTTAAAAAAACAACAACAATGAGCTATCATATCACAACTGTGAAAAAGGCTATTATACGAAAGTCCAGAAACAACAAATGTTGGAAAGAATATGAAGAGAAGGGGATCCTTGTACGCTCTTTGTAGGAATGTAAGTTGGTGCGGTCACTACGGAAAGTCTTATAGTCATCAAAAAAAAGTAACTAAAATAGAAATTCCACACTCTTATAGAAACAGCATCCAAATAATAGCAAAGGAGGTTCCTTGCTTCATTCCTGAGGGGAACATCTAATATGATAGCAATCAGAGGAACACCATGCCTAGAGAGTCCTAGGGCTGGGTTATTTTGGATATTATTTTGGATATGAACTACCTGTTGGATGCAGGATATGCAAATATCTTCTCCCACTCACTCGGGTGTCTTTTCATGTTGATGCAAGTTTTCTCACTGTACAGAAACTTTTTAGTTTGATATAGTTCCATTTGTTTATTTTTGCTTTTGATTATCTTACCATTGAAGTCGAATTCACAAATACATCTCTAGGATGAAACTGGGACATTCCTGTTATCAGAAACCAATGCTGGCTACAGAGAAAAGGCACAAAGAAGCCAATGTTCATTGCACAGGAGATAGGTGGAGAGAAATATCTGAAGATTGTGGCCCAGGCAGGGAACACAGGCTTAGCCAGGGACACTGAGCAAAGTATAGAATAACATTGTGGCGTCTTACAAGCTTGAACTAGGGGAAACAAGTATGGAGGAACTGGGGTGCTCCCGATAGGCCAGATTCCCAGTAAGGGGAACACAGACAGTGCCCTAGACTGCACTAACCTTTCCCTACCCCTCAGATCTGACACGGAACGCATGAACTGTACTAACAGAGCACAGACTGCAGAGTCTTAAATCTGGAACCTTGGAGAAGGGACATTGGTGGTGCTGTAAATACAAGCCTGCCCTCGCCCATTCACACCACTGGGCACTTCCAGCCCCCTCCCCCACCTTGCTAACTCAAATTTTAAAAACAGGTCTCAGTACCAATGGAAGTCAGCAAAGGAGGAAAATATAAAAACTAATCAAAACAAACCACAGCACCACCACCTTTTGGAAAGTAAAATAGTTTTTTTTTTAATTGTTATTTATGTCTTTTACATTTTGTATTCCCCTTGGGCAGCCCACCACCAATTCACCCGTGATCCATCTCCATGGTCCCCTGTATTCTCCTCTCTTCCATTTTGTGCCCTTATCCTCCCCTCCCCCACAGCTCCCCCAACCGCTGAGTGTCTCTCTCCCACCCAGCCTCCCTATAGTCCTGTTATAAGTGAAACCATTCGATATTTTTCTTTTTCTTGGAAAGTAAAATAGTTTAACTTCCTAAGTTACTACTATAGATTTTTTGTTAAATAGTGAAATTTGAAGTAGTAGACTGGAAAACAAAATATGAGAAATATATGATAAATATGACAAATATATAAGAAATGGCACTTTGAGTCCTCAAGGGAATATGACATCACTCAAAGAGAACAGCTCTCCAGAACCCAACCACAAAGACGTGGAAGATTATATCTCCCTGTCAGAGAGATCAAATTTGCTATAATAAAGAAAATCAGACAGACAGAAGCAAACGCAGAAAGACAAGTCAAAGTGATACAAGAGATATCAGAAAAGCTAATCAAAGAGATACAACAAAATTCTGAAAATAAATGAATGCACTCACAAATAAACAGAATGTAGAAATTAAAGCTTTAAATAAGAAAATAACAGATTCAGAATATAAGGAGCACAATAAATGAGACTTTCAAATTCTAGAAAAAGCTTCAGAGTGGAATTGTAAGTTTCTCATGGTAAGTTATCTTTTGTTCTTACTGTACTCCTTCTCGGGACAGCCAGCCCTTAAATCAAGCTGAAAATTTCTCAGCACTCTAAGGGCTTAATGTTTAGTAGTAACCATGAAAAAACAACAGGCCTCTTCCACTGAATCTGCCTCACTTACTAGAGATAGTTAATAGTTTTATTGAATAGAACAGAAATCTGATTAGTATAAGCACTTGAAGACAACTTTTCAGAAGAGCCAATATTTCAAGGCAAAATTGAAATACAGAATATCAAGCTTTCAAATTTATATAACATAACCTGATGGAAAAGTCTTCCAAAGACATTATCTTGAAATGTACTTATAAAGCTTAAATTCCAAGACTAAATATTCTGCCTTTAAAATGAGTCTCGGGGCCTCCCTGGTGGTGCTAGGAGTTAAGTCTCAGCACTAAGAAGCTATCAGCAGCCACTGCAGCATGAGTTCGATTGCTGGCCAGGGAGCTTCCCACATGGCACATCAGACCTCTCCTGCCTCGCTCGCTGCTCCCCTCAGCAGTGTATTTCAATCAATCTACCTGTTCTGCTCCCCACTCTGTCTCTGGTGAATCCTCTCATCCCCCACACCTCTGGCCTACACCCCAGCTCTTGTATGCAAAAATAAATAAAATAAATCTTTAAAATGAGTTTAATGGTATTTACCTCTCATGATAACTCAGAAAATTAAAACAAGATGAAAATAAAATTAAAATTGCAATCACCTCATAACAGACATCCACATTTCTGCATTTTCCCTTTGAACCAGCTGAGCACTCTGAAAACTTCCTTTGCCTGACTTTATGTACATATATGTGTATATCTAAATATGTGTGTATTTCACGCATACTTACATATGTAAGCATATATTCATATTTTGTAGGCATGTTTATAAATATGACTAGTGTATATGTACTTTACATATTTTATTTATGTATATAGTATATCTAATATATGTAAGTGCATATTATACACATATACACATATAAAAAGTCTCAAAACGGTTAAACCAGAGTGTTTCAAGTAATGTTTACCTTAGTTACTAAAGAAGAATATCTACTTTTGCACCTAAAGTTGCAACATAATGAACCCCAACGGGGTATTTCACACTTTTCCTGACAATCTCAACATACCTTCAGAAAAAGCAAGTTTGATTTTCACGAAGGTGGTGAAAGTCTTAATTTGATTACAACTGAGATAGTTGCTGGGATGTGGGATCTTTTGTACTAAAACCTGGAAAGTCTAGGCAGATGGGACAAGGTGCTATCATCAAAATCTGTGGGAAGAAAACACTGAGGAAAATTCCCACCACAAAAATTTAACTTTTGTCTATTAGAGATAAAAAGCCTAAACTTCCAGGGCATGAACTATGTGCCCATTGCTACCTAGAAACAAGAGGAAAATTCAATTCACATTAACAACCGCAATTCAATCACGTATATTTATTGATCTTCTTCTGTGAGGAAGACACAATATGAGCCATTGAGGTGAAGAATCCTTAGATGCAATGAAATATTGCAGCATTTCATAAGAGACTAGAGTCAAAGGTCTGAATTAGAACTATACTATGCTGATATATTAAATAACTATACCATAATATAACATAAACTGGGATAAGTATGATCATATTTTTGCATCAAAAATTAGTATATAAGTCTGATCAAATTTTTCAGTTTTCCTATTTACTTGTCCATTCTTTTAAACAATTACAATCTAAACAGTTTTTTTTTAACAAATTGCCATGCAGGAAAATTTTCTTAATAAAATTGTGGTTGTTGTAAAAAAATCCAGAATATACAGGGAGTAATAAAGATCATAATTAAAGTATTTAAAAGGAAACCTATAAAACACCCAGTCAGAACCCCAACCTGATGTCATTCCTTCACAGCAATCCTCTAAGTTCAGTTTTACAGATGAAGAAAGTAATGCTCAGAAAGTTGAAGCAAGGGGCCATCACAATTCAAACTTCACTCTGACACTAGAATTCATGTTCTTTTCACTAAGCACTAAGCCACATTACCTCACAGTGGGATAAGATGTTCCAGAAAGAAATCATCATAGACTAGAAAACACAGTTATCCTTTGCCCGGTCTACAAAAGAACAGTAATAAACCAGTGTGTTATGTATCTAACCTCAGCATCTTGCTACTTCATAGGAGATGTTTGGAATGCATCTGTGGGATAACTTTTGTTTGGGAAGATTTCATGAGAGATTCCAGATACCACCAAGCACTTCTAGAAACAGAGTTTGAGAAAACAGTCAAATTTTAGGTTGGTAAATTACTTTCATCACCCTTTTCCCCTTTACCTACCTAGCCATTCACATTGTCATTTTTGTTGTAGAAGAAGAAGAAAAATAAGAAGGAAGGAAGAAAGTGAAGAAGGAATAATGGAGGAAAAAGACAAAGAGGAGGAGAAAAAAGAAAAGACCTATAGATCTCTACAAGTCTGCTAGCCATAGTTTTTATTATTGGTATCCTTTGAGCTTTGATTCTTCTCTCTGATGGATGGGCCAGAGTACTTAAAGTCAAACTTTCAAAGAATCTGATATTTTTCAAAGACCATGGAAATGTCATGGTTCCAAGTTTTGAAAGATTTATAGGCACCGAATTATTTATGTGATATGTATAAACTGGAAATCCCCCAAAGATATTGATCCTAAACTATATGTGACGGATAAAGTCATAACCTAAAGAACCAGTATTTCCTCAAATTTTGGGGGTTGGAACTGAAGAAACGAATGTTACACTTATCTAACATTAGTTTTCAATAATTGGAGATAAATTTTTTTTCAGCTAAGATTAGGAAATAGTCCATCAAATTCTTATAGGGAACGCTAAGAGGGCTTCAAATTGCACAGAGCAACTCTCTTCTCTCGCCAAGGCAAACCATCCAGCTAGAATCCGAATGAGGAAGTGCTCCAACAGGATTGGCATCAGCCCCACCCATCCCTGGAGGAGTCTAGTTATTAAATTATTTTTCAAAGGTTCATCTTCCTCTATCTTCAGAGGCAGTACAGCTGGGAGTCATTAGCTGTAATCAGTGGGCAGCCAACAAAAAGAGGAAGCAGTGGGGGAATGCTCTGTCTTTCTGTAAAAGCCATCTGGGCAGAGGGAATTTGGTTTTAAACCCTAGGGGGTGGAGGAAGTTATTGGGATCTTGTTATATTTGGACTTGACTTCAGACCCTAAACAAAAGATCTTTTTTTTTTTTTTTTCCCTGAGGATTGCTTTCTGGGAATGGGAGTAAAAGTTAGCAGTAGCAAGCCAGTAGCCCTTTCATAGGACACTATGGTCAAAACAGACAGGCACTCTCAAGACAAAAGCCAAACACTAGCCGGCTGGGACACTATTTCTGGCTTTGAGTTTCTGAAAGAAAGGAGGAGCTCATTCTACTGGGAGCCATCTCATTTTTTCTCCTCCCTTTTTCCCCATGTTCGCAAAGGAAAGCATACCACTTCCACTCAAAATAAAAAGAGAATTATACTTACTGTTCAAGTTCTTCATACAGAGAAACAGCCTTTGGATTGTTTTATAATGGAAGAGGTACCAAATTTTTCATTTCATCCTTTCTCTTCTATGGTATAATACGGTTTAATAAATAAAGAGCATGAATACATTTCAAAGAAACCTAGGTCTGACCCTGGTGTGAGTACTTGTTAACTGGGTTACCTTAACACATTAGCTGAACTATTGGCATCAGCTACCCCATCTGTAAAATAAGAATAATAAAAAACCTCTTACAATATCACTGGGAGAATTAGTAACTGTCCGTCAAGCACCTGACATACTCCCTGGAACCTATCAGGCGCAAATACCAGCATAAAATCAGCTGGTATTCTTAACACAGGCGGCTAAATGTGACTCAAAGCTTCAAATCAGAAGTCCCTAAATTGGGGCACCTATAGGATTAAGCACCACTATATTTTTAGAAAAATAAAAATAAAAACCTGTTTCTGCCTTGAAATCTTACAGCTTTCAAACTATAAGCACCCCCTTCTTCTGAAGCAAGTCTAGAACAGGACACAGGTACCAGAAGCAGACACAGATGATATCTGTCCCCTTGACTGCTGAGCTCTATGGCTGATGAGAAGGAATTTGCAGACGGAAACTATGAGTCCTTGAGGAGGGAAAACTCAGCCCAAGCTCTCGGAGATCACCATTAGGTCATCTATAAGAAAGGACAGAATGGCCCTTACCAAGGTCCACTGGCAAGAAAGGGAAATCACAAAGAGGAGCTTGCCAGAAAGAAGTGGTATGTGAACAAAAGTAAGGTCAAAGAGTTCTAGTAAGCAGGGCGAGACTAGGGCGCTTCTGTGTCATTTTCGCATCTTCCAGAAAAGAGACACAAGACAGGATTAGATATCCACAGCCTCACTGGGGGAAAGAACTAGAGAAGAAGAGGAGTCTTCAGACCATGATACAGAACTGACACTTAGGAAGGGAGAAACAGGATGAAGTTCTGAGGTAGTCTTGGCCGGGTTGATGGGGAGTTCCTGAGCCAACGTTGTTGCTAGAATCCCCCGTTAGGCAGGAAAGCCCTGGTTCTAGTGCCCTCCTCCCCAATCCCATCTTCACAGGTGGAACACTGGTGGCTATCGATGAGCTATGCTCCCCACAGCACATTCTCTGAGAATGATTTGAGCCAGTCACCGCTATGGCTGCCATGGTCACAGTCCACACGTTGTGCTTCCACCAACTATACAGACACAGGGACCCACAAAAAAAGACTGCTCCCAAATGCAGAAGAATCCAGCAATCTGGACAAAACCAATATCAACTGTGGACTGACTGGGAATTTCAGTCTCTCTTTCTCTCTTTCTCTCTCTCGCTCGCTCTGCCTGTTTTAGAACAAAACTTACCCTTTGTAAACTGAGTAAATGCTATTTTATTTCTTTAAAAATGAGAGAATAAGGCTAGTGAGGAATTCCAAGAGGGAGATAATAGACTTCCTCCTACTAATAGTAGGTCCAGAGGGGAGGAAGTAGATCAAGCAATGAATTAGAAAAATAACATCTGATAGTATTATATTTGTACCTTGGCTGGTGAAGTAAGTTATACTGACTAAATGTAAGAAGCATTAAATAACAATAAGGACTTTTGATAGAGTCAATCAATAGCAGAGATCTCTAACAGCTATAATTTAAAACTGTATAGGATAGGATTTTACAGATTAAAAAAATTTGAACATATATTATCTTTATTAATTCCCATGACAGCCAGGAATGTGACACAGAATAGTTAGTCTCCACTTCAGAATTAAGAAAATAGAAGCCAATGGAGATTGACAAATTTATCTGAACTCACATTCTTCTAAGTATCAAAGTTCATACAGGAAATCTTTTTCCCCCAAAATACCCCTTCTATCTTTTCAGTTCCCTAGGTGGGTTCCCTAGGTTGCCAAATCAATGTACATGACAATGAATTCATGGATATTAAGGGAAGAACGATCTCACTGAATGCGGGGGCCAAGAAAGTCATTCTAGAACTAAAGAGACGGACTCCACTTCTTGAATAAAGGACATGATTCAGAGAGATAGAGAGTTAATGTGTGTCCCAGATCAGGAAAGTATAGGAACTAAGAGATATCAAATGAAACAGCTTGGGGCCTCCCAAATGGTGCAATGGGTTAAGTCGCAGCACTATGAAGCTATCCACAGGCACTGCAGCACGGGTTCGATGCCCCAGCCGGGAGCTTCCCACATGGCACAGCAGACCTCTCCTGCGTCGCCCACTGCTCCCCTCAGCAGTGTATTTCAGTTGATCTGCCTGTTCTGCTCCCCGCTCCGTCTCTGGTGAATCCTCTCAGCACCCTACACCTCTAGCCTACACCCCAGTTCTTGTATGCATAAATAAATAAATAAATAAATCTTTTTAAAAACATGAAACAGCTAGATGAGCAAAGCAGAATCAGAGAAAATCGGAAGCAGTCGGTTGAGACTGGGTTGGAAACATAAGAAGGAGGGGGAAAGTACCTGGGTTTTGAAGAAACGGCACTGAGAAAGGCACTGTGGGCAGAGTCCTGTGCCTGATGGTTCAGCAGAGGAGAGGTAGACCTAAAGGTTCTGTAATTAATTAGGCAAATTAACAAAAGGACTGAGAAAGGATTAAATAATAGTAAATGTGGAAGCATTGCGTGTTAAGGAGGAGGAAAATGAGCAAATTCCCATCTCAGAAATGGTTTCCAGAAAGAAGGACTCAAGGATCAAAATAAAGTTAAGAAATCACTTTAGCTCCCTTTTAAGAATTCTATATTTGAACCAATCCTGAAGCAAATGAGGTTAAGAATGTTTATGTTAGAAGATTTGCATATAGAACACTGTTTTCCTCTTCTTGGTTTCAGGGCAGCCAGACAGAAGAAATTAAGTGTAATCAAATATAAAAAGTATCAATTAGCACTGATTGTCCCATCTACAGAGAGAAATGACCAGTTGGGAATGAATGATCTAATCTCAGAATCAGAAACAGGAATCCATGTAATCATGAGAGAAGGTAATGTAGGTGAGCCAGGGGTCCATAATAGAAAAATGGGGTTTTTTTCTCAAAATGGCCCTTGTTCACCAAGTCAGTATAATCCTTACAGAAATAGCATTTGGTGTCCTGTTAACGTATATTCACACAGCTCCATCAGCTTGGATGAAATGAAATGTCAGTCTTGCATAACTGTACATTCCTAATTATCATATATTTAAAACCTTTAAATATATATATACATATATATATATATATATATATATATATGATAACCTTGATAATCTGGCAGGATGAACACATTTGGCATCAATTCCTACTTTCATTAGTTTTACCAAATAGATTGACACCAACCATTTCTTCATCCTCCAAAGGATTACACATTTCAATGCCGAGTGAGATATTCCTCAATTACAACTTTCTGTGCCTTCTGCAACCATCCACAATGAGACCCACCAACAACTTTTTCACTCTGCCTATCTTATTTTACTCGGCTCCTTATTGAATGAGAATCACATTTCTGCATTACCAATGATGTCACTAGAAAATTAGCATAGTTGCTCTTCACTTTCTCCCATCATTAATATCCACCCTCTCCTTCTCCCTTCAAACACACACTTAAACACACACACTTTGAGGATTCTTCTGAACATAGGACAGGTGCTTTACCAAAGATTTATATTGTGTTTAAGAGCATAAAACAATTCATTTGTGAAAGTGAAAAATCTCCCTCAATTAAGTATGCCCAGGCCCCACCCTGAGCATATATTTGGTGTTACCCAAGAGCCTATACACCTACATTTGAATAACTCCCTCTTCTCCATTCTTCAGGGCTAAATCTTCCCTTAAATAACTAGACAGAGCTCCCAAGAGGGAGCAACAGAAGTCTGGAGCCTTGCTTAGGCTCTGCCTCCCTCCCCTAAGTGTCCACTCTGCCCCCCCACCCCGCCATCACCTGCCCCTCCAAATCCAGCTTCTCTGACAGACGCCCATTTCCTCTGCCCCCACGCTGGACACTGTGGCTTGTCTGCATTTCCCAAAGTGTCCCTAACGACAGTGGTGCACAGAGAAAAATTACAGCACAAAACAGGAAGCAACTTCCTTTCAATTTCAAACAAAGGTGAGACACATGCAGGTCACTCTTGACTACACAAAATTTTCCGGAGCCATGTTCTGCCATAGGCAACACATAACCTCACTCTCACGTAGGAGTTCTCCATCTTTCTCTCTCTCCTTGCATATTCCTCCCCTCTCCATTCACAGACCCTCGCTCCCTCTGTAATAAAGCTTCATCTTTGTCTCGCCTTGATTCCTCCTCAATACACCAGGAAGTCTTGTTTTTCTCAATCAAAAGGCTTTTTCCAAAGCAATAGAATAGTTTCCTTGGGAATAAGATATTACACCATCCAAACTAGAAGATGGAAACAGTAACACATTTTTCCTAGTTAGTAACATTTCTCTCCTTCATTCACAGTGACTCAATATGTGGAAACTATTTTCTTGAGGACATATTGTCCTGAAAGCCACTCCAAGGTCCAGGAATGATGTCCCACCAAATAGTTGTCAAGGACCATGTTAGCTGTGGACTGACTGCACTCTGAAACCTACTCATACGACCACCAGCATTCCCTGATTTCTTTGTGGCAAGGGGAGATTTATCTCATTTCCTTGCAAGCCATTACTCTCCCAGAGGTACGCTGTTATAACCCCTCGCTGAGCAGTACAGCATCCCTCCCACCTGTGGTGGCCTTGTTCCCCAAATAATCTACCTGCACCTCCTCTCAAATACTTGGCCATGACCTTGCTATTTCCTCCTGAGTGTCCTTCATTTGGTATGTAAAAGCTCTGACAGATTTCTGTGTCTTCGCTTTCCAGAGACCCTCTGGGGTAACTTTTGCTATCTGATAAGTGATGATTTTATTAGTCCTCATCTTTGAGCCTTACTCCCTTCTCTGTCAGTCTCCATTTTTCCTCACAAGAGTCTTGTACTAGTTTCCCAGGCCTGTTATAACCAATCACCACTATCTGGGTGGCTAAAATATAGTAAGAATTGATTCACAGTTCTAAAAAAGGTCTGAAATCAAGGTGCAAGCTAACTGAACCCTAGAGGAGAAGCTTTTCCTGCCTCTCCCAGCTTCAGAGTGTTTCATGATTCTCTTCGTTACGGCCCCACAATTCCAATCTGTTTCCATCCCACAATATCTCTTTGCATTTCAAATCTCTCTCTGCCTTTCCTCTTATAAGAATGCTACTCACTGATTTAGTTCCCACCCTGATAACCAAGACGGTCTCATCTCAACATTAACTACCTCAGTAAAGATGCTACTTCCAAATAAGTTCACATTCACAGAATCCAGGGATATATCTCTTTTATGGGGCGGAAGACCCCCACCCAGCCCACAAGCCTCACATGTCTAAGAGCTCAGACCTGACATTGGTTGATGACAGGCTTCAGGCAGCCTCTCCATGGCCCCCAGGTTCAGGAAGGAGATTCACTGGGCTTATACACTCTGCACTGCATGAGGCTGAGGGAACTCTGTTCCCTTTAACCTGGAGCAGGGAAACGATTCCCCTTCAAAGAGAATCTCTATTAGCAATCAGATTTCCCCTGCTAGAATTTTATAGTGCAAGGTAGAGTATGATCTCACTTAATTTTTTCCATATCCCTCAGCAGAATAAAATTTTAACTTTCTCTTTTCTCACCTTCCCTGGAATTTGGATATAATACTGCATGACATTTTCCAAACAGAAGACATTGCTAAGTGTTCTACAGCTCTGCTTCTGAGAGCGTGACCAGGGTATACCAGCTGACCAGCAGCTCTGAGAAGTCTACACTACAGTAAGCGGGCTCTACTGAGTACTTTGTTAACAGACAGAATGAGGGGCATCCCAGGACCCCCAAACCTGCCTGCATTAAATGGGTTCTGCCATCTGTTACATAAAGACAAAATATAATCTTAGTGTATAAAGGACTTTGATACAACTAGTGTGTAAGTGGGCAACAGAGAGAAGAAAAAGAGAAACTCCAAAGTCCCCCATCCCCATGTGGGTAAATGCCCAAGCAAATGTGGTTGGCCCAAAGCAGGGTCACTGAGGCCCAAAAGTTTGCCCCAAGTTTAAGGGACCCCTACTTCTTTCCTAAGGGCCCCCCATAGAAAAGGGGCAGAAAGGGCCAGGCAAGTCTGTAACGAAAAGAGCAAAATCAAAATACAAGTCAAGATAAAGGCTGCCATTCTCAGCCTCCCCAGGGGTCTCTCACCCATGTTTCTGTCTCTTTCAAGTGTCTCCTTCCATGTCCCTTAGGTCCCTGGTGCAAGGCCAAGGCCAAGAAGGAAGTGCAGGCAGCTTCTTCTTCACATGTCTCTCTGCTCCATGTGCCTCCTCCAGGTCTTCTCCTTCCTCTCTTCCTTCAGTCTCCTCTATTGGTCCCTTTAGCTTCTCCTGGATACTCAGCTACACCATTCAATAGATGGGGCAGGGAAACTGAAACCTCCCTTTTCTGTGGATATCACACTGTTCCACTTTTAGTACTCTAGTAAAGAAACCTGGTTAACCTCATTTAACCCAATGTTTCCCAAACTCTCTTGACTTTCTTTTTTAATTGAACTAACATTGCATTATAGCATTATATGCGCTTCAGATTTGCACCACTGAAAATCAACATGTGAATAAACAATATTCAGTTCACACTAAAGTCCAATTCTATCCTTCACCATATCTAACCTTAAAGACTGTTTTTTGTTTTGTTTTGTTTTAACAAGGTATCATTTACAATCTCATGGAATGGTAATGCCCTGTAGAATATAACTGAGAATTTTTTTTAATATTAGAAGTATCATAAAATTATTACATAAAGAAATAGTATTGTCTTCCCATTCCCAACATTAAAATGCACAGCTGTATTTCAAGTCATCTCAGTATGGTAGATCTAAAATTAAAGTCATAATCTGACATATTTTGGTTTTTTTACTTAGTGCTGAGCGCCCTGAATTAGTTGGCATCTGTAGAGAATGAAGACATCAAACCAACACAGAATAACCCTCCGGATATTTTTGAAGTCAGTGACCCAATTCCTCTTCATCTCCTTCCCCCAGCTTCCTCCTCACCCTGGTACTTTGTATGTGAAAGCACTAACAGACCACCCACTAACAAAGAGCAGAACAGTGGGTCATGGTGGACGTTTGTGTGTTAGTGTAATTTACATGTGTGACGAGTAAGTCCCAAGTATTTTCCCTTTCATAGACATAGTCAGATATCACTGACCATTTATGTGGACTATACGACATTTTTTAAAAATATTTATTGATGAAAGTTATAAATTACAAAATAGACAATTTGTAAGAAAGTGCTCAATGAGTCATTTCAAATTACAGAACTTGATAACCTTATTTTTTAATTTTTTTACTAATTAATTTTTTTCTTACATCGTTGTAGTCCCCATAATTCTCCTGCCACCATGTCACCCATGAACAGAACTTGATACCACACATTGTTCAACAATAAGTACCCTCTACATGCTAATGAGCTGGATCTTAGGTTCCCTTGCCACACCCTGAGAAGGCAGCCTGAGATCTTGGAATGGTCTTCTGAAGTCAGAAGACACAGATTTAATTTCTACTTGCATGATTACAAACAAATCTTTGTGAACTTGAAATTTCTTGAGTTTCTAAATGCACTAAAAGGATATATTAATACAGTCAACCACATTACTCAAGGATACCATATTGGCAAATTTACTGACTTGCTAGTATTTATTTGTAACCCCAAAATCAATAGGAAATAGATGTGTTGGAAGGAAATAGATGAGGAGGGCCTCCCTGGTGGTGCAACAGCTTAAGTCGCAGTACTATGGAGCAATCCAGAGCCACTGCAGCACAAGTTCAATACCGGCCAGGGAGATTCCCACAGGGCGCAGCAGACCTCTCCTGTCTCGCCCGCTGCTCCCTTCAGCAATATATTTCAGTCAATCTGCCTATTCTGCTCCCCACTCTGTCTATGGTGAATCCTCTCACCACCCCACACCTCTGGCCTACACCCCAGCTCTTGTATGCATAAATAAATAAATCTTTAAAAAAGAAAAAAAGGAAATAGATGAGGAAATGGATGTGCTGGATAAGCTTCTCGGGCATGAGTTATGTATTGTTGGCCATTGGTTCAATGTTAATGAATCAACAATATATATTAAAGAAGGTGTTTTATGTGTAAAGGAAGACTATGAGTTGACAAAAATGAGAGCAGCAGCTTACAGGGACTTAACCCTGGATTTGCCTTAGGATCAATGGTTCACTATTCACCACACCAGTCTTCACAACAACTTTATAGGCTATAATCACCATGAATAATGATAATCAATGATATAGACAACATGTATTTATATAAATGTGTAATACTTAATGAGAAAATATGTTCTTAATGAGAATCAAATACATGTATATGATAGTAATGAGAATATACACTCATAAAAAGAATCAAATATGTCTATTTTATATATATATATATATATATATACACACACATATATATATATATCAACCTAATAAAGTAGTTCATTCAACACAATATTTCTGAGTGCCTGCAATACCCTGAACAAATCTCAGATACACTAAACTGGGCCCATGTCTCACAGACATTAATAGAACACTTAGGAAATGTTAAAGCTTTAAACGATATATTGTTGTGTTAACTTTTATGTTAATGCTAATAAACTTTCCAAATATTATGGTTAATTGACAATTCTTTGCCATCAAATATAGGCTTTGTTTTTAAAGTACCAAAAGTGGACTTGGAACATTTAGGTTTTCATAAAATCCAGAGCCAATGCAGACCCTAATGTAAGACGCAAAGGTAGAAAGAAGACAAACATAAAACATTTCAAGAAAATTTCAGCATAAATTTGGGTCTGTCAAGACTTTATATTACAATAATGATCAAGCAATTATCAAGCACAATCATTATCTATCTACAGAGAATTTATACAGAGAACAAAATTCCCACCAGCCTATAGAAAATTAACTTGGGACCTCCCTGGTGGCACAGCGGTTGAGCACTGAGCTGTGGAGCTGTCGGCAGCGCTAGATGCGAGTTCAACGCCCAGCCAGGGAGAATCCCACATGGTGCGGCAGACCTCTCCTGCCTCGCCCGCTGCACCCCTCAGCAGTGTATTTCTGATCTTCCTGGTCTGGTCCCCACTCTGTCTCTGGTGAACCCTCTCACCGCCCCACGCCTCTGGCCTGTACCCCAGCTTGTATGTATAAATAAATAAATCTTTAAAAAAAAAAAAAGAAAATTAACTTGGTATCAGAAAGAAAATAGGTGTATAACAAAGGAATATTGAATCATCGAAGGGTCACTTGGTCCTAGGTGCTCTGAGACCAATCAAAGACATAAACAGGACCACCCTGGTGGCATAGGGGTCAAGTCTCAGCACTATCACCGCTATGGCCTGAGTTCGATCTCTGGCCAGGGAGCTGACCCACATGGCGCAGCAGACCTCTCCTGTCTCGCCCACTGCTCCCCTCAGCAGTGTATTTTAGTAGATCTACCTGTTCTGCTCCCTACTCTGCCTCTGGTGAATCCTCTCAGCACTCGCACTTCTGACCTACACCCCAGTTCTTCTACTCAAAAATAAATAAAAAAATGTTTAAGAGAATAAAGAAAATTCTGTTCAGGGTTGAGAGTTAGAAATAAAATAAAAAGGATACAAATGTAGAGCTAAGAAGTTCATGTAGCTATTAATGTTCTCTATCCTACACAAATTATAGCCATCAGCATATGAGAGAAACCAAGCAACCAAGACCAGCCATACAACCAGAAGTAAATGCCTAGACGGGAGATTTAGCCTCCGCACCACTGTGAAGCCAGTTTTACCAGAAGATCAGCACTTCTCTTTTGGAAAACGTGGCCCTCAGATGGAAGACAGCCAAGTTGAGTAGTTGGGCAGTTCCTCCCAATTATTTTCTTCAACCCCACTATTCACTGCTTGAAAGGACTTAAGGTTTTACAAATCTAAAATCCCTCCGCTTCTGGGTGGGAATGCTGCTATGTAACAAAGAACATGCCAGCATCTTCCCCAAGCACTAGGCACAGCTGGAAGGAAAGAAAAGGAAACCCATTTTAAAATGACTCCCTATTCCAGACTATGAGACGACTCTGTTTAGGATCTAAAATTTGCTTACTTTAACCCATCTTTGTTGACACAGCCACAAACTTCAGCAAATACTGGAACCAGACTCAACTAGATTTCTTAGAAACTTTCATATGTGAGAAAAATCCCCCTCTGATTTCGCCTAATGTTCATCTGCTAGAATTTTTACCAAGTTCTAAAAAGGAAATCTTCCAGTTTTCTCTGTTCTGTATTTTATGGTTAAAAAAAATTGTTTTTTAAATGCCAATGGGGCAACACTCTCATTTGGAACTATAGCAAATTTTGTCTCTTCATTCTCTCAAAAACTTTTTTTTCTGATAGTCATCCTGTCTCTATATTTTCTAAGCAGTCCTAATCCATAGAAACATCTCTTATATCCAAAGTCACGGGGATGCATTGGCTGGGGGAGCCGGTGCATTGGGTTGGGGGGATTGTCTTTTTCACTCAAAAAGCCTCAGTTGTGTGCCTCCCTGGTGGTGCAACCGGTTAAGTCTCAGCATTATGAAGCTATCCAGAGCTACTGCAGCATGAGTTCGATGACAGCCAGGGAGCTTCCCACACGGCACAGCAGACCTCTCCTGTCTTGCCCACTGCTCCCCTGTATTTCAGTCAGCCCGCCTGTCCTGCTCCCCACCCTGTCTCTGGCGGATCCTCTCACCACCCCCCACCTCTGTCCTAGACCCCAGTTCTTGTATGCGTAAATAAATAAATCTTTTTTTAAAAAAAAGCTTCAGTTGTGTTCACAATAGGATAGGTTGACTGAGAGTCCTTAGACCTTTTCTCTGACTTGGCGTCGTGCAAAAAGTCAGGAGTCCTGCATGGGGAGACCTGAGTCACTTCTTCCTCACTCAGTGCCTGGCGATGTAACTCAGGGCCAATCTTTGGTAACTTCTCTGAGTTTTAGGGTCCTTGTTAGTAAAACATGGGTAATGTCTCTCTACCCAAAGGTGGGAATTAGCCCTTTTTCATTTTAGATCTAAGCTTCCCAACCATGTAATTTAGGTCCTAAATAGCCTGATTACAATGTGGACACACTTTCCTCCTCCCTTCTCCCTCCCAATGCCTGCGCCTCTGTCTCCAGCAAAGATGCCTCCCATACCTACTCATCTCCATGTGTCTGTTCCAGTTTTGCTCTCTAGATTAACGGCCTTCTACTGTCAATATTCAGACTGAGACCTCAGAGCACTTAATCCATTAAACCTTATCCAATTTCCTCCAGTTACAAATTCTTTCTCCCTCCTATCCACGCCTTCCTACAAAACTTTTCACATTCATCATGATATGAGAGTTATTTAAGTACAGTGCATAAGCTCTATTAGATGCAGGTAGAAACCTCAGTTTACCGATTTATCTATCCCCCTTTCTTCTCTACTCCAAAGCCAAGGGTCTCAATCTATACTAGAGCCTCATTTAATAATTATTCAATTCATAAAATTTACAAATTTACTTCATGAAGACAACCTCTCTCCATATACCAGTGGACATAGAAAGGGGTGATCATATTTGCTAATTAACTTGAGATAAAGAACACAGGAAGCAAATATTCACTATGAATTAACGATGTTCTGTGCTAAGGATAAACACTGATACAGAACATCAAAATCTCATGTTTTTTCCAGTCCCTGATTCCAGTTACGAAAACTTTTGGGGAAAACCATGTGTACATCTTGCAGCCAGTCTCACACGTTCATCCTCTACAAGTCAATCTTTGTCGTGTCTCCAGGATGAGCTTCATCATTGAGGCACCAGCCTGGGCAACCTCCCCTCTTCTAGTAACTAGAACTCTAAACTGTCTGACCTTATAATAAAGCAAGTTCACTGCTACACATATTGGTAGAAAGGGAAGGGACCTGACTATAGGATGAAATATCAACCTTGGAGTCAAATGAGGGAATCCATAGCCCTTACTGTGCCTCTTTTGTACAACACCACCTTCCTACTCACTGAAGATAAGGTCTTCTTTCAAAGAAACCACACAAGATTCATCTTTAGAAGCTATGTGTGACTCTTCAAGTCTACAAATCTATTTCCTTACACTTACATCATGAAATCGCCAAGAAACAAGGATCTCAAAAAGGAGCGAGATGAGAAGACCTGTGTGTGAAGCCTCAAGCACAGCACACATTCACATTTCTATTTGCGTTCTTCTTGCAAAAGGCACAGCCCACGAGGTCCTCTCTCATCCAGCCCAATTATCCCCCCAGCCCCCAGTTCTTGGGTACCTGACACATGGAGCAGTTCATCCTGCGTCTGCACAGAACAGACACCTTCTCAGCTTCACATCTTTGCTCAGCCCTGATGGCCCCCCAAGCTCTTCTCTGCTACACAAAGTCCATGCAGACTCTGCTTCAGGTGTCCACCCTGAGTAGGGTATCTGTCCCTGCATCAGTGCTCACATATGAGTTAATTTTGTACTTGGATAGCATGCTAGGTGAGAGGGTACCTACCAGGCACTCACCCCACTAAAGGACAGTGATAACCATCTTTGGCCTCCGAAATTAGCCAGGTGCCTGACACATAATAATATCTACTCACACTCGTCTTCCCACTTCCATGGTATAGAACTGTCACATCTCAAAACATTTGTTTAGCCCAAGAATAAGAATTCTGTGAGCCCCCTTTCAGTTAGATGGGGCCAGCCACACAGCTGTCCCTATAGTATTTCAGAAGTGATGTTTGCCTCTTTCAGGCCAGGTTAAGAAATGGTCGTGCCTCCCCACCCTCCCTCTCCCTCTGTTTTCCTTTCCACAGCTGGAATCAGAGGACTCGAAGGCCTAACAGGCTCACAAAATGGAAAGAACCTGAATCCTTAAGTCACTACATGGGAAAAAGTCTCACACCAACTCAGAACACTCTCCCAAGATTGTTACATGAGCAAGAAACAAACTTTATTGTGTTAAGCCACTGCAATTTGTTACAGAGGCCTCGCCCTAAACTAATACACATTAATTCTCAAAAAAGTATCATTTATATATTAAATAATTCTGCTTAACATGCTTAGTCCCTCTAAGGTCTAAATCATTAAGCATGAATGAAAGACATTCACCAAGGGAGGGGGTGGATAAGGGTTCAAAATGAGAGAGAAAAGAGCACAAGGAACTATGGTGACGGTTCACAGGAGAATTGATGGTGGGAAACCTATGGAGAAAACACAATAATGTAAAAGATAAATAAAAAATATATAAAATTTTAAAAAGAAACAAAAAAAATATCATTAAGCATGGATAAAAGAGATGAAAGGAGGCCTCCAAGGAAAGAAGGGAGTGAATGAAAAAGAAAGAACAGAGACTGAGAGGAAGAAAAAAGAAGGTGTAACTAATGAAGAATTACAGTCAAATGTCACCTTAAACATAAGTCATCAATATCCGAACCATCAATGGAGTATATTTACCAGATCATTTGCTAATTTTGCTGCTGTATCCACAGTCCCTAAACATTCCCTGTAATAGAGGAGTTGTCCGGGGCCGTCCTGGTGACACAAGGGTTAAGTGTCAGCACTATGAAGTTATCACCAGCCACTGCAGCACGAGTCAGATCCCCAGCCAGGGAGCTTCCCACATGGTGCAGCTCACCCGCTGCCCCCCTCAGCAGTGGATTTCAATAGATTGTCCTGTTCTGCTCCCCACTCTGTCTCTGGCGAATCCTCTCACCACCCCCCTCCACCTCTGGCCTACACCCCAGCTCTTACATGCATAAATAAATAAGTCTTATTAAAAAATAATAGAGTATGGGCCTCCCCGGTGGCGCAGCGGTTAAGCGCTGCGCTGTGGAGCTGTCGGCAGCGGCGATGCGAGTTCGACGCCCAGCTGGGGAGAATCCCACATGGCGCAGCAGACCTCTCCTGCCTCGCCCGCAGCTCCCCTCAGCAGTGTATTTCTGATCTGCCTGTTCTGCTCCCCGCTCTGTCTCTGGTGAACCCTCTCGCCACCCCACGCCTCTGGCCTGTACCCCAACTTATATGTATAAATAAAAAATAAATTTAAAAAAAAATAATAGAGTAGTTGTCCAATCAACATGTGCTGACTTTATTAGTAAATAAAATGCTGAATTAATACCATGTCTTTGCTTCCATATGTAATGACCCCAACAAATCACTTCTCCCTCAGCCTATAGATCATGGCATTTAATCAAGTATGAGATAATTTCTCTCATTAGAAAGTTTGAAAGGCAACACCTAAAAGTGTAAGATATGCCCGAATGCCTGGAATGTGCCCTGTGCTCCATAAGTCCCTGGAAGATTTCTTACAAAATAACAGCATCTTGCTTGTTAGGACAGAGCTGATATGCAATGGTTGGCTCTGAACTTGACAGAAGGCAGCAGGTTTCTTCCTTTCTTATCCTAATCTCCAAAACAAGTTACCTATTATTATAAGAATTTTGAGAAACGCCTTCAGAAGCTATCCGGGGAGAGGGGATTCAGGAGGAAGGAGAAGTTTCTAAAACTGAAAAGAATAATCCAACTTTAATTTCAAACAAAGGGAAAAGAGACCACATGTGGTGATGATACCAATTTAGTCTCCATCCTATGGTCGAATGGCCCAATTACTGCAGTATGTATATGTATAATGCTCAATTTTTTCCCGGTCTTGCTAATCAGATGGCAACTCACTGTGTCTGTTTATCTCTAAGCCATTACCCAGTTGTACAGTATATCTGCATTTCCAGAGACGGTCTAAAATAGAAACCCATGCTGGCTAAATTTGTTTTGGGACATATCAGGCAACAGCTAGAAATTTTTAAATGACCAACTTGTATTCCACCAAGGCACTGAATGAATTGATTAGGGAAAAGCTAAAAATTGAATAGTATTTTCTGGAGCAGGCTAAGGTTAGGGCTGCCAGTGGCCTCGTGTAACTATAGAGAGAACAGCTATCAATCAGAGTTGATTTTCAACTAGCAATGTGCAAAAAGTGAAAGTCAATGGCCAAAGGGGGATGACTTATCGTCCCCTCAACCTACCCCTTTCCGACTAGATCAATAATATAACTAAGTCCCCAGGAATATGTGCAGACTCTCACCCCTAAAATGATGTTTTCCCAAGGGCCATAGGTTATTTCTCAGTTGAGATGATCTTCACTCAGAAGATGGGCACGAGTCCTCTGAACAGGGTGCCCACTCGATGGACCAATATCGGGTGACTGATTGGTTTCTAATAAGGAGTGTGTGATACCCCCCTTGAGAAGAGGGCTCCCTTGAGAGACAAGCCCAGCTATTGTTTGGCTGCTCTCATGTTAGCGAATGCCCTGCGGTAACCCTCATGCTCTGAAATACTCATATTGGTTATTTCAAAGTTGGGTGCAGAATTGTGCTTTCCCGTGTCTGTCACTAATGACTTGCAGCTGTTGCTAATCTGTGCCTCTGATTTCCTTTGATTACTATGTGTATTGATGCCTGTGGTAAATAGGCATCTGCCAGGTGCCAGCACAATCAGGGGAAAAATATAAAAAGTTCCCTGTTTCAAATTCAATGTGACATTGTGCAAGTTGAGAGGCAGCCATTTAACTATTCAGAGGAAACAGCTTCCTGGGGCACCTCCGGCCTCCTGGCCAGGGACATTCCTCCCATTCTCCCCCTCCCCCGATGATGCTAACTTCCTTTAGGTTTGTCTGTAGCCGAGAGAAGAGGGTTTCCATACGCTGTGACATCATCAGAGGGAAATGTTGAAGATAGGTGGTTATGACCTGAGTTTCTTGGAAGCAAGGATCTTATCTCTTGGCCAATTTAAGTTTTAAAGGACCTCCCCTGTCCAATCAACTTCCCAAAGCTACTCCACCACAGCTGTCCTGGAGACACATGTGTCCTCTGAGGAACACATTTTACTTGAGAAAGACCCTGGGCAGTGTCACCTCCTCCAGGAGAACCAGGTGATGATCTGGGAGAAAACAGAGGAAAATGGAGAATTTCCCGGGAAAGATGCAAAAGTCACTATGAGAAAACTAACACCTGCAGACGCAGTAGAATGGAGCTTCTTACAAGTGCATTTCATCTTGTTTTGGTTTTGGTTCTAAGGCAAGCTCTAGGCAAAGGTAGAGTTTATCCATGGTTTTACTCTTGCACTGCAATTTTTTAAATAATATTTTATTGAGGTAACATTGCAGTAAAGTACTATATAACTTTCAGGTGTGCATCATTATAAATCAACATCTGTATAGACTACATTAATTTCACCATTCAAAGTCCAATTCTATCCTTCACCATGCAGCAATTAACCCCCTTCCCCTCTTCCCTCTGGTAACCACTAATTACATCTCCTAGCCCAAAAGGGTTTTTTTTGTTTGTTTGCTTTAGTTCATTTATTTGTTTGGCTTCTCTATATACTACATGTGACTGAAATCACATGCTGTTTGTTTTTCTCCAACTGGCTTATTTCATTAAGCATAATATTCTCTATGTCCATCCACCTTTTTGCAAATGGCAGGATTTCATATTTTTTATGCCTGAATAGTACTCCATTGTTACACAGCAATGTTAAAGTGCAATGGAAGAAAGAAAGGAACTGCTGATGTGCAACATTGGGGCCTGTCCCTCAGGGCTTCCCCTACTGCACTTACTGCAACAGTGAGATTTCCATCCTCCCAGATAACAGTCAATTTGGCTCCTCTCACTCAGCAATGGGAGTTACTCCGCCCTTTACTGGCATCTTCGCCTTCCATGAAGACATCATGAAGACAAAAATTATTTGGCCACATTTAACTTCGCTGTTGTTTCCTGTTTGTTAAAAAAGTTCTTCAGTTGTTGATAACTATCCATTATTATCACTGTGGGAAATGCAGTGAGAGGCATATCTACTTTGCAGTTAGTGATCAGGTCACAAAGTTAGGCACCTTAGGAAAGAACCAAAGACTAAAAGCACCAAATGGAACCTAGAATACTTACGGCACAGTACATAAGAGCCCAAGATATGTTGGCAAAAAACAGCTCATTTAATGTCAAAAATCTAACATGAAAATGAGCACCTGGTGCTACTTAATCCTCACTTGGACAATTTTAAGACCAAGACCATGGATGGGATATTGATTTACAAGCAAAACTCAGGAATGTTCACTCTTCTCCCATCAAACTGGAACCAAGTATCCACTTGAGACATAATCAGTCAGTAGACAGAAAAATACATAAAAACAGAGCATAAATGAAAAAGGACCACTTATCTAAGTCAGAACAACTATAAGACTTTATTAAATGCAGGCCTCCCTGGTGGCGTAATGGGTTAAACACAGCACTATGAAGCTATCAGCAGCCACTACAGCATGAGTTCGATACCCAGCGAAGGAGATTCCCATATGGTGCAGCAGACCTCTCCTGTCTCACCCACTGCTCCCCTCAGCAGTGTATGTCAGTCAATCCACCTGTTCCAGTTTTCACTGTGTCTCTGGTGAATCCTCTCACCACCACCCCACACCTCTGTCCTACACCCCAGCTTGTATGCATAAATAAATAAATCTTTCCAAAAGAAGACTTTATTAAATGCCCCTTAGTCCAGTGACTAAGGGAAACAGATGTATCATAGTAATCATCTAGACATAAATTGTAATATTCAGAAAACCTCTAAACCAAGAAAACTATAAGATTAATAATACGAATAAAAAGGATATACAGGATAATAATTAGCAAAAATATGAATCAGCATTCTTGGAAGGTGATAGAATATCATCCCCTGGATTTTTTTTTTTAAGATTTATTTATTTATGCATACAAGCTGGGGTACAGGCCAGAGGCATGGAGCGGTGAGAGGGTTCACCAGAGACAGTGGGGAGCAGAACAGGCAGATCAGAAATACACTGCTGAGGGGAGCAGCAGTAGAGGCAGGAGAGGTCTGCCGCGCCATGTGGGAATCTCCTTGGCCGGGCATTGAACTTGCATCTCCGCTGCTGACAGCTCCACAGCACAGTGCTTAACTACTGCACCACCAGGGAGGCCCACCGCTGGATATTCAGACAAAAAAATTCTTCAAAACAAAATTTAACTATACTGGGCCTCCCTGGTGGTTAGGATTAAATCTCAGTGTTATCACTGCAACACCCTGAGTTCGATCCTGGCCAGGGAGCTGACCCACATAAGGCACAGTAGACCTCTCCTGTCTCACCTGCTGTTCCCCTTAGCAGTGTATTTCAGTAAATCCACCTGTTCTGCTCCCCACTCTGTCTCCAGTGAACCCTCTCACTCCCTATAGCTCTGGCCTAACACCCCAGTTCTTCTAATAAAAAATAAATAAATTTTTTATAAACAAGCAAAAAAATATTACACTATACTGCCTTTTATTTAAGGCAGTAGTGAAAAAAAAATCCCATAACCAAACCAGATACAAGCTCACAGGTAAAGGGCCATTACAGGCCTCCCTGGTGGTGCAACGGGTTAAGTCTCAGCACTATGAAGCTACCTGCAGCCACTGCAGCACGAAGTCAATCCCCGGCGAGGGAGCTTCCTAAATGGTGCAACAGACCTCTCCTGTCTTGCCCACTGCTCCCCTCAGCAGTGTGTTTTAGTCAATCCACCTGTTCTGATCCCCACTCTGTCTTTGGTGAATCCTCTCACCACCCCACACCTCTGGCCTACACCCCAGTTCTTGTATGCATAAATAAATCTTTAAAAAAATAAAAATAAAGGGCCATTACACAGTGAAAGGAGAGCGACTTTACTGAGATACAGACAGAGCTCTCCGGGGGACTGGCTGAAACTAAAGACATGGAAGAAACTTAATCAAACTTTCACGAAACATAAAAAGCATCTCTTTCTGTATTGACGGTCAGAAAAGAGAGTAAGGTGAAGTGTAGAGTTGATAATCATCCAGAACACAGGTAGGAAAAGACTAGCTCGGGACATGTCTAATTCTATTAATGACAACCCACTCACCACCTCCAACACCATCACTATCCCCCTAAGGAAAGCAATATCAGGAACATACTCTCAGCTTCTCAAACAGCAAGGCAGAGACAACTCTGATTTCCCAGCTCCATGATGGGACCCCCTTATAATCACCAACTTCAAATTGCTATCAACACATCTGAACACAGTATATTCCAGAGATCAGTAAAAGGAGACATCTTGTTGGAGCTCTGTCAAGGGTCTGGTCCTGCTTGGGCAACGATTTTGAGCAGAATCCTACACTGGCAGCAAAAGCTAATTGCAGCCAAATGAAATAGCCAGCTGGGTCTTTTGTCCAGCAACCTCCCTGCTTCATCTTCCGCAAAACTCTTCCCAGTGGCTTGGAGAGATCAGAGAAATCACAAAAGAAATACATTAGATATGAACTGAGTTGTCGCACTCAAGTATCACTTTCATCACTGGGTGATGATAGCACATAGCTAATGCTGAATGTAACTAGTTTCACATTTAATTAGGATGCTGGCATGGCAACTGCCTCTTTTCCAAACACACTGGAGTTTGGGGCTGGTTTCCCAGAGAGTGATGCAAGGGGAGTTGTCATATGAGCTAAAGTATAATAAAATAATTAAAATATAAAAAGGATTCTGAAAAAATAGTGTATAGTGTATGCTCTCTTTAAAGATTTCTACAAGATGTTAGCACATTATGGATTCTGAGGAGTCTTGACATTTGATGAAATTGAACATGGGTTATTCTAGAAATTTTTTAATGTATTTGATGGAAATTTCCATTACACAGACAATACCTATTAGTATACCAGAAGCAGTCATGCTATTTGAATATAATTACTCATTGATCTATAGGAAAAGAGACCATTTTATTATTTATAAATTAGCAAATGTAGAAAGGACTTTGATGATGTAGAAAGGACTTTGATGATAGATTGTTACCTATATAATTTGGTTCATAAATTAGCCATAATACTTAATTAATAGATCTTGGCAATAATCAAGACGAGACAAAAATTACAGTTCAGTTGAAATCCTGTGCATGATGAGTTAATTCAGAGTCTTTATTTCTTAATTGCTTATTATGTGTTTTGTGAAATATTTCATTAGTATTAATGAAAGAGGACAATGTTATGATTTTTGCCACAAAGAATGTGATCTCAGGGAAATTCTGCAAGTATGTCATAATTACATTTATTGTCTATTTTCCTGCCATGAAAACCTCCATTTAAAAAAAAACTAGTGAAATCTTAAAGAACAGAGGAACTTTAAAAAACAATAAAGACTGAGGACTTTAAAATTAGAGACAACAGATCAAGACAGAGGGTCCTTGATCCTTGTTTTTGAGTTTGTTAAACTCAATAGGAGAGACAAGGTAATGGTGAATAATTAGAGGCATAATGTTGTAATGTTACCAGAGAGTAAAAGTAGGCCAACTCTCAATTATAACTGGGAATATTAGGCACAGCTTCACGAACTAGATGTCATTTGAGTAGAGCCCTGGAGGATGAGTTCACCATTAATAAACAGAGATGAAGGAAGAAAAGAGTTTTGTGTGACTAAGAGGAAATATAACAAAGTAAAAGAGACAAATTAGATTACACCCCAGGGTCTAGAATAGGACATTTGAAATATGAAATAAGTTCAGTAAGCATTGAAGGAAAATGAAGGTTTTTGAGAAAAGAAGCTCCCCCCCACCCCATCCAAAGAGTTACCCGCAGGAGCAGAGAGTGTAGAACAGACAAGGGAGTAGTCTAGAGCAATAATCTCAAAGTGTGGGCGACAGGGCAGAGGCAGCAGTATCTGGGGCTCTGCCCAGGTATGTCAGGAATGCTCCTTCCTGAACCCACCCCTGACCTCAGAAACTGTGAAAGTGGGATCCAGGAATCTGTTTTATCGAGTCCTCAGGGGATTCTGATGCATGCTCAAGTTTGAGACCCACTGGTCTAAAGGCAAGGAAATTAATCACCAGCTCATTTTAATCATCCAGAGAACTAACAATGAAAACTTAATCCAGGTAAAGTAAACACAGTAAGAAGATAAAGAATAGAACCTATGAAGGGAAATCAGTTGACTTCATCAAAAGATGAGTGATCTGGGAGGCAAATCACTGCTTCTCCTCAAGTGCTGTCTCACATTTCCAAGACAGAAGACCACAGTTTTCCTACTTTTTCACCAGCTCTTGGCATCTACTTCCAAGCTTCAAATATACTAATTCAAAAGGAAACTTGCCCTTCCATGTTAATTGCAGTGCTATTTACTATCGCTGAATTATGGAACCAACTTCAGTGCCCCAGAACAGATGAGTGGATCAATGTGTGACATATACACACAATGGCATATTGCTCAGTGATCAAAAAAGATAAACTCATGCCATTTGTGGCAACATGGATGGAGCTTAAAGGGATAATGCTAAGGGAAATAAGTTAGGAGAAGAAAGATAAATATTAGATGGTGTCACTAATACATGGAATTTAAAGTAACTAAACCAAGAGTGAGGACAAGCTTAAAAACTAACCCTTGACAGCTGACTACAGAACTGAAGCACCAAGAGGAGGTGGGGGAGGGAAAGGGGTCAAAGAGGGAAGGAAGCACAATGAACTATGGTGGTAGAATATGGGTGAGTTGGTGGTGGGTGCACTATGGTGTTAACACCTGATAAGGGTATCCATCCCAATATTACCTCCATTATAAACAAATGAAAATAACTTCAAATTGTAAGCTTTAGAGATAAGTGATTTAAAGACATTTTTAACACAGAAATAAAACCGGGGGAGATGTGGATAGAAAATAGAATGAATCTGCACATTTAACTTTTACTATTTATCCCACCATCTAATGAAAAAAAGGAATTACAGAAGTTTATAAAAATGCATACTATGCAGTAAGGTAAAGTAAAATTAGACAAAAAAAAAAACTATAAGCTAAAATAACTGTAAGAAAGAGAAAAACAAAGCAACCTAAGTGCCCACCAATAGAGGATTGAATAGCATATTATTCAGTCATAAGGAAAGATAAAGCGAAGCAAATGAAAAAAGTTGTGAGGGAATTAGGTGTAGTGAATTAAGTCAGAATATCAAGACAAACATTGGGTATTGACATAGCAGACAATTCAACAAAGCAAAAGACGAGGAGCTTCTCATAAATGAAATGAGGTTTCTAAGTTTAAAAGAGAGGGGAGGGGGAAAAAGGCCAAAAGGGTGTAAGCAAGGGTGGTGGGAAAATTTTAATAAAAATATAATGCTATCTTAAAAAAAGAAAGGAAGAAAAAGATAGAGCCAGAGAAAAAGATAAGAAGATGAAAACATGAGTGAGCCAGAAGAAGACCATAAACAGACCTTAATTTAAGCATCCTTGTAATTGAAGCCTGAGACAAGAGGTGGAGGATCGATGAGAACAAAGTCAATCAGTTATGTTGGAAAACCCCTTTTCTTCATTGTACTAAAACCAGGGAGAAAGCTCTACCTTCGACCATCAAAGAACAGAATGTATAATGTAGCAAATGATGTCCTCAACACCACCCATGGAGATAAATTTTGTGTGATTGAATGGGCCCATAGAAAAATGAAGTATTTCCTACAAAAAGTTGAGAATGTGAATCTGAAATTCACAGGGGGGAAATCAAGATAATTATAAAATCAAGAAAATTATAAGCAAATTTGGAACTTTCCCACATGAAAAAGGTGACAGTGAGGGAAACAGAATACAAAAGGTTCAAGTTGATGGCCCTGGTGTGGAAAACACTGCCTACCTAAGATGTAATATCAGAGGGCCTCCCTGGTGGCCTAGGGGTTAAGTCTCAGCACTATCACCTCTACGGTCTGAATTCAATCCCCAGCCAGGGAGTTAACCCACATGGCGCAGCAGACCTCTCCTGTCTTGCCCGCTGTTCCCCTCAGCAACATATTTCAGTAAATCTGCCTATTCTGCTCCCCACTCTGATACTGGTGAATCCTCTCACCACCAACCACTTCCCCCACACACACCTCTGGCCTATACCTCAGTTCTTCTACACACACACAAAAAAAAGTCTTTTAAAAACATGTACTATCACAAATATGGTATGTAAAAAGTGTCAAACACGAATTGCTACTTAACTGAAAATGTAAAAACGTCTCCTCTTGGAAAACAAAAACTAAACTTATGACATTTTACGTTTATAAAGCAAATTACCAACTAGCCTCCTAAGAGATTCAACTTCAAATGTCAACATTGATTTTTATTCACTAACAGTTGTTATTAATGAAGTTAATTTATAATATTTAATTTATCAATAGTTTTTGAAGAACACATGCATTAGCTGTGTCAAACATTTGCAACTATAGTCTCAAAAGTTGGCTTGGAAAACAATTTCTACAACAAATGTGATACTAGACTGGTCATATTAGTCATTCTCTTAAGTCATAGAACAGTAGAAATTTCTGGTAAGACAACTTCAAAAAAGGAACTGCAACCCGTGTTGAACAGCCAGGGTTTGAACTGCCCGTGCTCACTTACATGTGCCTTTTTTCAATAAGTATGTTGGAAAAATTGGGGGAAATTTACAACATTTTGGAAAAAAGTCACAGACAAACTGTATAGCCTGATAATGAAAAAAATAAGGAAAAGTCAGGTATGTCATGAATACATAAAACATGCAGGTAATGATCCATTTTTTCATTTGCTACTATCAAATAAACACAAATGCATTATAAAAGTATTAAAATTTATCAAGATTTACACACACAAACATTCACAGACTGTATATGGTGCTGATATAGCAATGAAATACATGTGCCTCTCTGCCTTGAAGAGAACCATTCCCTTTTTCCCTCAAAGTTTAACAAGCCTTGATTTATATGTTTAATTAACTTCTTGTTTTTCTTTCCCTTGCATTCCTAGGGCAAAGGGACTCACTTCAAAGAAGCTTCAAAACCAAAGCAAGGACTGAACCATGCAAAAGTGACACCAGAATTGCTGACCACCAGACACTTGTGTTGCAAGGATGAGAATATGGACCCTAACCCACCCTCCTTTTCATTCCCCTGTGGCTTCAGTTTAATATCACCAGCCTCCGCTAGTGTTTAATGGGGTGGCCTTTCATCAACTGCCCTCTGCATTTGTCAACACAAATTAATAAATTTATTTTCCTGCTCAAACTCTGTTCCTTTTATTGGCCGGAAGAAACTGAGACCTGGAATTTTGTTATCACTGCCATTCCCAGTTGAGAGAAAATCAGACAAATGTTACCCATAAGGATTTTGGTCAACAGCAGGAAATTAGCACTTAAGTTCTGGACAAGTCAAAAGTCATGTTGGGTTTTCTACTTCTTGGGACAGCGTCACTAACTCTTATGGGTCAGTGTATGATTGCAGACTCTGTGGCTGCTACTAAGTTAGTGATTCTGACTTTAAAATTAATAAAACAATTAGAATGATATATTTAGTAGTTCTCAGTTCAAGGGAAATGTTGAAGTGAAAGGCCTCAATTTTAGGAGAGCAAAATCTAACATGCAGACTGCTCAGGGTACTACTGACATCATTTTCCAGTCAAGATTACAGTCAATCAAGATCACTCCAATCAAGATTACAGTTCTACACAAAAACAAAATCCAAAAGGAAATCTGCACTTCTATGTTTATTGCAGCACTATTTACTAAATTATGGAAGCAACCTAAATGTCCCAGAACTGATGGGTGGATCAAGAAGATATGGTATTACACACACACACACACACACACACACACACACACACACACACACACACACAATGGAATACCACTCAGCGATCAAAAAGCACAAACTCATGCCATGCGCAGCAACGTGGATAGAGCTGGAAGGGGTTATGCTCAGTGAAATATGTCAGAAGGACAAAGATAAGTATCCGGTGATTTCACTTACATGTGGAATATAGAGACACCAAAAGGTCAGGAAAAAAGACAAAACTTGCAAGCTGAGATAGATCTGAGGCATAGTGCGGAGGTGGGGAGGAGAGACAGGTTAAAAGAGGGAAGGAAAGAGCACAAGGGACTGTGATAACGGATCACAGGTATTATGGTGGTAGAAGAACTATGGGGACAATATCTGAGGGAAGAAATCAAACACTGTCCAAAATTTAACAATGATGTAAGAAAATAAATAGAATTAAAAAAAAAAAACAGAAATGAAAGATGACAGTCCTAGAACAGAACCCATCTCTTTGCCAGACAAAATCAGGCCCCTGGATCAACAAGCCCTTACAAGCCATGCACAGTCTTCCTTACAAAGATGCCAATGTCATGCTATCCCAAACATAACAGGGAAAAGATAACCAATGCCCATCACACACGACCGGTATGCATTTCTGATAGAAAGCAAAAATAAACACGATCACTGACACAGAACATGAATTCAATCAGCATCCAAGGAACTGGAGTATTTTCACCGTCATAACCTTAAACACCTTGAGTAACCAGGACGTTGCTATAGGTTATTATGAACTCAGGACTATTCAGCAGATCAGGAGGCTTTTTTTCCATCAATAAAAATGTGACAGGATCATTTTGTCTTGTTCCTACATTTCATAAAAATGAAAAAATTAAAAGGAACAAGGGGTATTATTGGCCTTATGCTTGAAATAAACCAACATGGTACAAAATTATTAATTCCACCTTAGACAATGTTCATGGAAAATTAAGTCCAAATGACAGGAAGTACAGTCTCAGCGTGTTCTGTACTCTTTAGACAGAGCATTGTTCTCGACTCTGAGTTTTATAATTTAGAAAGGATGTGGCAAATTAATAGTAAGCTCAGAGGACATGACAGGATGGCAGGGAAGCCACCAGAATAACAATGAAGGGAGATGGGAACATTTCATGTAGAAAGAAGAGGACTTCGAAAGTAAACGAGAGCAGTCATGAGCGTTCTCTGCTGTAGTGCAAAGAACAACTGAGCATGTTCTACAAAGATCTAGGATCCAGTTCTCATACTTCCTATTTTTCTGTGTGATCTGCAGCAAGTTGCTTGCTGTTCCTGAGTCTATTGATAAAAAAGGGTGTGTCGTGTTATGGCCAATGGCAGGGCTTCTAATCACAGATTCCAGGTTCAATCCTACTTTTAACTGCTTATTGATTATATGGTCTGAGCCTCTATTAAATAAAGTGACTCTTCCTCACGTGTACTGTGAGATCGAAATATAATGTAAGATATCTGCTACAGTGCCTGATATCTAACAGACCATATATTTGTAATATTATTCAATTAACAAATTAGCAACAGATAGTAGATGTAATTATTCAGTAATAAAATGCTATGAAATATTTCTAGTGTCGTTATGAGAAGAAGGAAAAAAGCTTTCTGTGACGCTGTATGACCACAGGTTGAGAGTTATAGGTAAATAAGTTTTTCTTTCATTGAAGAAATAATTTTCTAATACTAGAATTAACAAAAGAAAGAGCTGATTTATGAAGTAGCAAGCTTGCCAGCCCTGAAAATACTCAAGAGGGATAAGATGAATATCAACTGAAGACACTACAAAACAGCTTCCTTTATTTTGCATGAGGATATAAGACCCTTCACTAATCCGGACATCTAAGATTTTCAGTCAAGTGCAGAATCAAGTGCATTCATAGTTTATAATATTAATGTACCACTGCCCTCTAGTGTATAACCTAAGAAGATAATACAACACATACCATAAAAAAAAAAATTGCACAAGCACCACGCAAAAAAAATTTTATTGGCAAACAATTATCTCACATATCATTGAGAATCACCCTCTCATTTTCAGATGAGGAAATTGAGGGAAAAGAAAGAAAGATGGCCCCAAAGTCAGCTCCAGAGCTGAGAAGACAAAGCTGGCCTGTTGTCAGGTCAGGGGTCCTCTGGGGGGTGCTGCTCAGAGTCCTGGTCTCCCCAGCAGCATCACTTCCATCAGTCAGAAGTCCTCGGGTTCAGCCCCAGAACAAGCGCCGCAAGCCTGGCCCCAGTGCATCCTCAATCACAAGTTCAAAGCCTTAAAACTATTTTGCTGAGAAAACAATGGTTAATGAGGCCTTGTTGACAAGAACAGTCCGTTATCGGCAAGCTAATGACCACTCAGCCCACAGCAGGGATGCCAGCCTACAATTAGGTCTGCAGTGATGTACACACAGAAAGGGACTCTAGTTATAATTAAACCTGATCCTTTAGTCCAATTGCTCATTAGGAAAGAAAATAAATCAAAACACAGATCCCATACAACAAGAAAGCTGAAAAGGAACACTCTAGGCCAGAGATGGAATCCCAAGCCATTGACACACTATGAGCCCATGTCCAAGACTCGGTCTCTGGGTAAGCACTTAGCTTATGTTCTTCTTCAAAATAATTCATAATGAAGGGGACTGTTAATTCTTCTTGGAGATTTTAAAAGTATGGCACATGGGATGGCAGATAATCTTTTATTTTCTTCAGTTTGCTTATCAGCACCTTGCAATAGGTTTTTACTACAAATATGTATAACTGGTGTAATTAAAAATATTAAAGATATAGTAAGTCTTCACAATGTCTCCGTTAGTGATGAAAAATATCAAGAGTGAAAATCCAACAACACATGAAAGCACAAATTTTACCTAACTAGAAGGAGATAATGCCCTCTGCTGAACAAGAGGTTGTTAAAAAACAACAACAACAACAACAATCAGGGCCTCCCTGGTAGCACAGCAGTTAAGCGCTGCGCTGTGGAGCTGTGACAGCAACGACACGAGTTCGACGCCTGGTGGGGGAGATTCCCACATAGCGAGGCAGACCTCTCCTGCCTCACCCACTGCTCCCCTCAGCAGTATATTTCTGTCCATCTGCCTGTTCTGCTCCCCACTCTGTCTCTGGTGAATCCTCTCACCACCCCAATCCTCTAGCCTGTACCCCAGATTGCATGCATAAATAAATCTTTAAAAAAAAAATCAGCCTGGGTTCTGGGTTCTGTAGACAGACCAAAATCAGCACAAATTTGCTAGTTAATGACTTTGAGATCTTGGACAAGTATCTAAAATCTTTAAGGAGGGTGATTCTGATTAAATGAAAGAGTTGATATAAAAGTCCTAGAAGAAGCAAAAAAGAGTATGATATAAAAGCACCATAATTACAGTATTCAGTCTCTTCACCATACTCCCTTTGTTAACATTTCTTTCTTCTCATAACTCCAAGAATATGACTCTAAGGCTTCCCTGGTGTCCTGGGAGTTAAGTCTCAGCAGTATCACCTCTATGGCCTGAGTCCAATCCCTGGCCAAGGACTAACCCACATATGGTGCAGCAGACTTCTCCTGTCTTTCCTGCTGCACCCCTTAGCAGTGTGTTTCCATAAACCTGCCTGTTCTGCCCCCCACTCTGTATCTGGTGAGTCCTCTCAGCACCCGCACTTCTGGCCTACACCCTAATTTGTCTATGCAAAAAAAAAAAAAAAAGACTGACTCCAGAGAGCTGTTCCTGAAGAAAGACCTAGCTATGTAAAACCTTGGATCACAAAGGAAAGTAGAAAGAAGTGGAGAAGGTAGATGTTGACAAAAGAGGAATGAGTTTCAACTGGATTTTAACTTTCTGGATGTTTAAATGAAGGTGGCAAAGAAAAGGGAAGAGAGAATGATGCTAATGAAATTAGAAGAGACTTGTTTTCTCCAGGTTTTCTCATTTTGTCCCCTTCTTTATTGCCTCCTTCAGATTTTCCCTGGCAAAGAAAGGGTGAGTGGGTTCGTCATCCTAACCATTCATTCTTCATCTGCAATTTCTCCTTGTTCCTTAACAACCTGCCCCCTGCCCCTGACCACTGAATCAATTTCACCAGAATCCTCTGGAATCACGTGTCATAAATTTTCTTTTCATTACATTATACTTCCTCACATCTTCCTTCAATCTGTTCACCTCTGCTGGTTTCTTATCCAGCTGTCTAAAAGCATTCTTGTATTTTCTCTGTACTTAACATTCAATCCTGCAAACCCTTAAACTGCCATGTTCTCCTTCCTGGGTAATAAAAAGGAAAAGCACCGTGAAGAATATATAACTTTTTAAAACGGATTCCTATGCTCAAGAGGATTATAATTTAGTTGTAGAGACAAGGCTGCTAATTCACCAGAAACAATGGTGATCAATGAAAGGCAGTATATAATGAAGGCCCAAAGTGAGTTCTAAGACTGAGTTTCTACAGCTCGGGGAGATTCGGCATGGGGAATCCCCGAGGGCACTAAGGTCAGGGTTCACTTGAAGGAGGTCTCCAACCAGAATATTGCTACTGCAATTACTCAATAAATGTCTGTGATTTAATTTTGATCTGATATGAAGTGAAATGCTAGCTAAACCTTGATGATCATTACCAGAAGATCATCAATTCTCCAACTCAATTAACATTTACCCTTGTTCATTGATTGTAAGGTGCATATTATTTCACATCTTAACAACTCTGAAATAAAGAGGTATGTTTTCATGAATGATACCTCAGCTTGTGCCATTAATTAATTAGCAGTGCTTTTTCTTTCTTAGTGGTCTGTAAAACAATGGCACAGCTTACAACTGATGGCTTCTTTTACTAACAGAAGAAAAGTTCATTCTTGGCAAGCTAATGATACTCAGGCCACAGCCTCTATGAGAGATTCCATAAAATGCAGTATTTATTGAGCATTTAATATATTCCATGCTGCTATTCTTGGGGATATGTGAACAACAAGAGTAAAGTTTCTCTCATGGAGTTTGCATTGTGATGAAGGAGACTGATAAACAAATCTATGATGAAGGAAGCTGGGAACCATAACAGCCTGAGAACAGAAACCAGACTTGAGTCTTGGTCCTCAGTCCCCTTCAACGGTGTCAGAAAAAAAAAAAAGTATTCACAAGCAATTAAAAGGTCAGATTTCACAATTCACAGATTTCACAAAAATAAAATCACAATTTGGGAGGAGTGTACATGTATTTTGCATATTTATCTCCCTCACTTGAAAATGGGAATAGAATTGGTTCTTTTTAATCTTTGAATTCCCTGTGCCTACTGCAACAGGTCTACAACTATGGAAGGGAGATAGGAAGGAGGGAAGGGAGAGAGAAAGGGAGAGAGGGAGCAAGGAAGTAGAGAGGGAGGGAGGGAGAGATCGAATATATCTTATTCTAGATACTACAATAGGCAATTTATGTTGAACTTTTTCAATAAATATTTGTTGAATAAGTGGACTTTTGAAAGAAGAGAACTTATTAAAAAAATCAGTAAAATGTCCATGCTAGATTAACTCCCCTTTCTTTTTTTATTTGTTTGTCTTACTTTAAGCAAAGTTATCCTATTGCAGATAATAGGGATGGTGTCATCTCAAAGTACTTTTATTTCTGAAGCATATTTAATGAGATAGGTGGTTTATAACACAGTTAAATAATTGTGAGTTGGATATAATAAAGTAGCTAATTAATCTAAAGACATCAAACTGCTTTCAAAGCCATGGTACAGCCTTATGCAGCCTTGTCTTATTCAACAATTTTGTCAATGATTTTAGAAAATCAAAAATTATATTAGTAGCCAAACTACAGATGATAAATCTTGGAAGGACAATGAGTACATTATACGATGCGATTAAGACAAAAAAAGAATATGACTAGAACAACAGACTGAACTCAAAACTATCCACAGACTTCTGTTTTCAGATTAAATATTTCATTTACAAAAGAACAGAAGAAGAAATATACGGTGAAACAATAGTATGTAAAAAAGATTTGCGATTTAGTTTCTTACAAAATCTACATGAAATAAAAGTTCAGAGGCTAATTTTTTTTTAAGTATGTTACATTGAATATATCTTGTTCTGTTTGCACTCTTATCCATCTGGAACGAATAATATGTTCAGTTTTGGCTGACATAATTTAGACAGTTTCTTCAGCAAGAATCAATTAACATAGATTTGCTTAAGAGAATATATAAAGTTCATAAAATTGTGTGTAACATTATGTTTTGGAGTTTTCTAAGGAATAATCTATAATTTCTCTCAGATTCTCAAAATATTTAGAACCAATGTATTAAAAGAAATGCTGACAAATGACTGTGAAATCAAATAAGATGACAAGGATGATAAAAAGTTCTAGAGAATAAACCCTGAGAAGAAATGTTGAAGAAGGGTAAGAAAAAACTATACTTAGTGAAGAGAGATGAAGGCTTTTAAATTTTTTATTTTAAATATTTGAAGAATTTTCTTGTTGGATAGAGCTTGGAGTTAGTTATGTTGCTGTGGAGAGTAGAACAAGGATGAAAAAGTGAAAGTCTCTAAGAAGTAAATTTTCCACACTTTGGAGTCAGAATTATCTTAAGATGCCATTGGCACCCCTGTGAATTAGCAAGTCTCTTGGAGGAGGTATTCATGAAGATAACAAAGATATTATTAAAACTCTGCTATATTTTCTTCTTGGGAACTTAAAATGTACATTATGCATGTAAACATATTAACATCTTTGCAGAAACCCTTGGTAAAGAAACTAAGCATTGTTTAACCCCACCTAATACTTAACACTTTTTTTTAAAGATTTGCTTATTTATGCATACAAAAACTGGGGTGTGGGCCAGAGGAGAGGGGGTGAGAGGACTCACCAGAGACAGAGTGAGGAGCAGAACAGGAGGATCTACTGAAGTACACTGCTGAGGGGAGCAGAGGGTGAGGCAGGAGAGCTCTGCTGCGCCATGTGGAACTCTCCCTGGCCGGGGATCGAACTGTGCTACAGTGGCTGCAGATAGCTTCACAGGCTGAGACTTAACCCGTTGCACCAGCAACGAGGCCTAATATCTAACACTATTTTAAAAGACAACTTTAACTTTACAAAAGCTGAAAAAAATTATATGGATTGATACCTTGATCTTAAGAATCAGTAAATTTTTCTATAAAAGGCCAGATAGGAAGAACTTTTAGCTTCACGCATCATATGGTCTTTGACACAGCTGTTCTATTCTGACATCATAATATAAACAATACATATGCAAAGCAGCATGGCTGTATTCCAATAAAACTTTATTTATATAAAATAAGACACTGGCTAATTGGCCCCACACTGTAGTCTGCTCATCCCCAGACTAAATACTTATTACTAAAAGTTCTTAAAACTCTAGAATTCTTTGGCTCTGAGATCCGAACCCAGAGACTTGGTTACCCACAACCATAAACCACACCTACACATACCCCCAGATTCTTAGGAAGGCTACAGAAACAAACAAGAAAATAGAACAAAAAGATTTATGTTGTATGGTGAGCAGAGATGAACCAATTTACAATATTTTCTCAAAAGCTAGAATTTAAACTTATCCCAACCCAATATGGCTTTCCAGATAGATTCAAAGACTCTTGCACTCAAGGGCCCAAAGGAACATGGTGGAACTCGGGCAGAGTGTGAAAGTTTACATTTGAGGAGGTTTGAACCTCTAACTCCTCAAGCAGATACAAAGATATAAACCTACTTTACCTGAAAAAACATAATTTGGGGGGCCTCCCTGGTGGCCTAGAGGTTAAGTCTCAGTGCTACTACCACAAAGGCCCACCACAATGGCCTGGGTTCGATCCCTGGCCAGGGAGTTGGCTCACGTAGCACAGCAGACTTCTCCTGTCTCACATGTTGCCCCCCCTCAGCAGCATATTTCTGTAGGTCTGCCTGTTCTGCTCCCCACTCTGTCTCTGGTGAATCCTCTCACCCCTACACCTCTGGCCTATACCCCAGTTCTTCTACGCAAAAATAAATAAATACAATCTTTTAAAAAAAAAAACATAATTTGGCAGAAAAAAAGGGATAAAAATAATAAAACAAAATCAAAAGAACAGGTTTTACAGCCACATGTAGGAGGTGAACAGTTGATTAGTGAGGACTGTATCTCGGCTCTGGCTTCTTGTACCACGGTCAATTGCACAGCTGGTTATAAGTGTGTGTGTGCACCTGTTCAAGCCTTCAGATGTGCTGATCTCATATTAATTAAACAACTCCTCAAAGCAGGTTAAAAACAAATTAGACCCTGCCATCCTGTGCCTGTCCCAGCCTTCCCTCAGTGGCCCTTCATCTATACAGGAACATCTACAGTGGGTAAGATCAGTTTACAAGTTTCCTTGTAATTAAGGAGGAGCTCATTATCCCCCATCAATTAATGCTGCCACTGCTTAGTGAAAACAGTTGTTTGTACAGAGTACAGATTAGTGACTAATTAATAAGGGTTGATTAGTCAAGCTTCCTTACAAGGTGGAACCGACAACAGCCACCTTCCATGGACCATAGATTGGCTGGATCAGGTACATCATCAGTCTAAAGTGAAAGACAGACATGCTGGTAACCCTTCTCTGTTTAAGCAGGTGAGGAGTCATAGCCAATAGGTAACAAGTCCGTCTTTCAAATGAAACATTTCAAATGACCTGACTTTTCAAGGATCAGTGAAAAAGGGAGGAGGAAAGTGGAATTATGACAGATAAATATGGGGACTTGTCTCCGGGCTATAGAACAATTGACCCTATATTTGTAGGACACACAAATATACTGGGACAAAGGACATGATATTTTCCTACTTTGTTATCACTGTAGTTTTTTTAATGTTATTTTTATTAGGAGCATGGGATACTGGGTTAAAAAAAAAAGACTAATATTTGGGATTTGACCAGTTACATATCAAGCAAATTGTTCATCTTCTACTACAGCCATAGCTATATACTTATAATAATACAGTTATTGTGGCATACAATAATTGCTTGTTTATATATACGTCACACACATGAGCATGCACAGTTTTGGAGCTCAGGGTCAATAAATTGCTAACATGCACATAAGGCAACTTTCTATATTAATAACTACACGAATTACCACTATTAAGCTCTAATTCCTGAAACCGTATGATCCTGGAAAGCATATGGTTTGTAGCAGATCTGTCATCCATTCTCTCCCTTAACCTGAGGCTTCCCCAGAAAAGAAAAAGAAAATCTATATCCATCAACACCTACTATGCATACTGTGCCAGGCACAAGAGTTTACCTTCTCTGGGATAGAGCTTACATATTAAAGATCATGTAAAAAATATTCCAGACTTAACACATATATAGTTGCAAAGAGCAACTAAACTACAAGGACCCTAAATACTGAGACTTAACATTCTCTATTTCTCCGGACTTCCAGTTGCCAACGTTTCAATGTGGATATTTTTGTCTCCAGTAGATGTCATTATTACCTTTTAATTCTCTCTTTGTTCCTTTCCTCATATTTAACACCTAGTAACATGCATATTATTTTATTATTCTTTGCCTATCGATCTGGTAATTTCTTTAAATGTATACTACACATGTCGACAAGGGTATAAGTTTCCATTACACTAATACACTGCTGGAGGACAGGTATGCTGGAGAACAATCTGAAAATACGTTGAACCAACATATCTAGCCTTCAAAAGCACTCCCACAGCTAGAATGATCAAAACAGGGGAGAGAAGAGCACAAGGGACTATGGTGATGGTTCACAGATGAACTGGTGGTGGGTGTTTTATGGGGACTACACCTGAAAGGAGAAAGCATATATTGTACAAAAATGATCAATAATGTAAAATATATATATATATATATATAAATTTTTTTAAAAGATTTATTTATACAAGCTGGGGTATAGGCCAGAGGCATGGGGTGGCGAGAGGGTTCACCAGAGACAGAGTGGGGATCAGAACAGGCAGATAGACGGAAATACACTGCTGAGGGGAGCAGCGGGCAAGGCACTGCCGCACCATGTGGGACTCTCCCGGGCTGGGCTTTGAACCCGCATCGCGCGCCGCCGACAGCTCCACAGCGCAGCGCTCAACCGCTGTGCCACCAGGGAGGCCCTATATATAAATTTTTTTAAAAGCACCTCCACACTTTGCCAAATGTATGAGTAAAGGGTGCAAATAACATAAATTTCCTTCAATATAAATATGGTTAAATAAGCCTTGGATTCTTCGTACAAGGAAAACAATGCCACCTTAAACATAATGATATAGAATAGACATGCCCGTATAAAAAGATGTCCAAGACAGAGAGCTAGGTGAAAAAGAAAATTCCCAAAGAGTTATTCCTTGGTGATACAAACAAGCATAGTAATTGTAGCAACTATATATATATATATATATATATATATATACACACACACACACACACACACACACACACACACACATATATGTATGTATATATGTATATATATACATACATATATATATACATATATATATATATATACTTTTTTTTTGCAGAAAAGGAAAGAAGCTCTAGGAAAACAATATCAAATGATTGTGCATGGCTAGTTTCGAGAAATGGTAGTATGAAGGACTTCCACTTTCTGTATTATTTACTAGATAAGTTAATATTTATAAATTTTTAAAACAGAGATTAAACAGAGTAAGTGCATATAAGTCCTACTGACCAAAACCAAAATAAAATATAATGATATAAAAATGATTGCAAAAAGATAATGTTCAATTTTGTTTGTACTAAAAACGGAAACTGAAATTTCTGTAGATTTCATATTTCTTTGAGTAGATTTCCTCCTTTGCGTGACCATCTTGAATCTTAATAGAAACACTAAAATATTGTTTCCACTTTATCTTTCCAATAGAAACACCACCAAAGGACTAAGAAGAGTTTGGACTTCTATACCCATGAAGTGGTAGAACTCCAAGGAAAATTGTGAAAGCCATTTCTTTTCCTAGAAGGCTGGCCTACTTCTGCTTAGGCATCATTTTGGAAATAAGGCAGAAACACTTAGTTTGTTCTCATTCAATCATTCTTTCATGAAAGGTGCTAATGAACTTCTCCAGGCCAGAGACAATGTGGCTTGAGCTAAGTCGATGACTGTAGACATGGGGACTGTGTGTGGATCGTAGAACTATTTAAGAAGTTAAAGATGGGGCCTCCCTGGTGGCACAACGGGTTAAGTCGCAGCACTATGAAGCTGTTCACAGCCACTGCAGCACAAGTTCGATCCCCGGGCAGGGAGCTTCCCACATGGCGCAGCAGACCTCTCTTGCCTCTCCCCTCAGCAGTGCACTTCAGTTGATCTGCCTGTTCTGCTCCCGACTCTGTCTCTGGTGAACCCTCTCACCACCCCACACCTCTGGCCTGCACCCCAGCTCTTGTATGCATAAATAAAATAGATCTTTAAAAATTAATAAAATAAAAGCTAGTGACATCTTCAAACAAAAACATCACTGCTAGACATGTTTTCTCCCTTCATAGAGAGACCAAACAATGTTCCAAGATCTCAAAACATCATGTTTAACAAACAGAAAGCAACTGATATTACCTACCAACTGGATAGATCTCTTCTCCCATGCTGGAAGCTACTGACTGGAGAGATGGGAAGCTCAGGAGTGTTACCGCATGATGCTGAGGGCAGGTCAAGGTTAGGACATCTCTTGGCAGCAGTTCTTTTTTTCCTTCCAGGAAAAGAAACAAAGAGAAGACAAGAAGTTAGGGGCAAAGAGCAGCATAGCAGTGTGTAAGACAAATCCCAGCAGGTTCTCCCACCATTTACAGATGTAAGTGTCCCTTTTAACAGTCAAATGCTAGTACAAAAGTTCACAGAGGGGTGCATTCAGGGGAGCCCTAATGAGTCTGGGACAAAAAAGGTGGTGCCCATCACAAAGCTTCCAGGTTTCATGGAGGCAAATTATTTCACTGAGACTATGCACCTGTATGCGCAAGCTCCTGACACATGACGTGAGTTTTACTACGTTTTTGTTAATTGTCCAAGTAAGTATTTTGTAACATCTTTCTAAAGTTTTGTAGGCTAGAATGATAGTATTATAGCCTTCAGGAATGTCCCCCAATTTTTTAAGTGTGAGAATCTCTCAAACATCAAGATACAACTTTGCTGATTCCCCACAAGTAACAGTTCTGCTCTGAGTGTGCACTTATTTAAAAATATTTGACACAGTTTAAGAGAATGTGCACAAAATGCATAGACAGTACTCAATAAACACCATTGAATGCAGGGAAAAGAAAAGCACACGTGTAAGATATTTAACCAACAGACTGTGCTTGTAGGGATCAGTTACTCATCTACAGATTGGACCATTTTCCTCAGAGAAGAAATCAAGGGGCACCTTTTACCATTTGTCTGTGTGTTAGGGCAAAGTTGAATCAGAAAGAATCTTGGGGGACCTCCCTGGTAGCCTATGGGTTAACTCTCAGCGTCATCACCACGAAGGCCCACCTCTATGGCCTGAGTTCAATCCCTGGCCGGGGAGCTAATTCACATATAGCACAGCAGACCTCTCCTGTCTCGCTCGCTGCTTTCCTCAGCAGTGTATTTCAGTGGATCCGCCTGTTCTGCTCCCCACTCTCTCTGGTGAATCCTTTCACCACCACCCGCCATCTCTGGCCTGCAACCCAGTTCTTCTACACAAAATATATAAAACCTTTTAAAAAAAAAAAAAAAAGAATCTTGGCCTTGCCAAGAGTCCACCTAATTTCAAATGGAAATTGAATTTTCTGTGAGCCTCAGTCCTGTAATGTCCTTCAACTTTCACAAATGTCAAACCTACCGGCTCCACGGGTGAACAGGTGGTGGTAACTTATGGGGAATACATAATAATGTAAAAGATACGAATAACAAAAATAAATATTATATTAAAAAAAAATCTACTCCCTGATTACACTGGTCAACAAATGCTTACAAAAGTCATGTTACTGAAATAAAATTTGTCATTTCCTATCAATTTGTATGTGCTCAACACGAATATGACAGTCACATTCTAATTTTGGCTCTAGTTTTTTTGTAATATGCAATAAATGGATGTTTACATCACAAAATGCATGCCAATAGTAATAGGCCTATGGTTAAGACCTGTAAAAAATCAAGTCATAGACTACTTAGATTTCTTTGCTTGTCTCTTGTACAGCTGTTCCGGAGCATCTCTGGGGAGTGTCCAGCAGTAGTCAGCCAGCACTGTAGTGGACCATTTTCCCTGGTATCTTTGTTCCATTGATGCGATATCTTGATGAAAACGTTCGCCATGTTCATCACTAACCATCCCACAGTTTTCCAGGAAGAAATCCAGATGGGAATGAAGGAAGTGGATCTTTAGAGACATACTGCAGCCAAGTTTCTGATACTGCATCAGCATGTCTTCTACTAGTTCCTTGTAGTTTTCTGCCCTAACATTCCCAAGGAAGTTTGTAGACACTAGGCGAAAAGCATTCCATGCTTGTTTCGCATCACCCTGCACCAAGTTGTTGAACCGGTCATCTTTGAAGAGCTCTCGACCCACAAAAACTCCCTCTTTAATCTTTGCTTCGCTGAATCGAGGACATTTTTCATGCAGGTATCGGTATCGGAAAGCTGGCGAGGTCGGGTCCATGGCTTTCACAAAAAATTTTTTTTTGGTACTCAAACTTTTTTTTTAATATATATTTTTATTGTTATTTATGTCCTTTACATTTTGTATTCCCCTTGGGTAGCCCACAAAATTCTTCATCAAACCTAGTTTGATATGAACGGGTGGTAGCAGGATTTTGTGAGCCTCGACGGGTGCTGGATATTCTTCTCTCCAACTGCTATATTTTGTCTGCACATCCATCCCTCCACAAGCAGTAATTCACTTGCTCGGCTAGCCCACTCACATAAGAAACACATGTATTTTGTATATCCCCGCTGCAGTCCCATAAAAAGGGCAACTAGCTTCAAATCACCACAGATGTGCCGGCTGTACTTGTTATACTCAGTGGAATTCAGTAGCTGCTTTAAGTTATGGTATGTCTCTTTCATGTGCACAGCATGCGCTACTGGAATAGATGGAAGACGGTTTCCACTGTGCAAAAGCACAGCCTTAAGACTGTTTCGAAGAGTCTAGAAATAGTTTCCATTCTTGTGGGTCATGAGTGATTTCTAAGGCATTTATGAGGCCCCCAACATCGGTACAGAATACCAGAGAACTTTCCTCTCTGAAGAAAGGCTCCAACTGCTGGTGGTACTTTCAATATAAAGTCATTGTGACATCTTCTAGAAGATTCCATTGTTGGAGTCTTGATCCTAGCAATTCTGCCTCATTCTTGGATAAGTCCAAATTACAAACCAGGTTGTTTAGTTCTTCCTATATTAGTCTGTGTGGGGTTGATGATGCACCACAGTGAAAATCTGGATCCCTGCATGCTGATGGAACAGGAGAAGAACAGGTCGGCTCACCCTTGTCCTCATCATATGATCAAGAGAATATTCTGCTGGAGGTTCTGGAATAGGAAGTCCCTCCCCATGTGGAACTGGTCTCAATGCAGACAAAGTCTGAAATATTTTCAATGCTCAGCCTTTCCGACAGGGCTTTATAAAGTGCACTGCTGATGTCAGCTTCCTTCAGCAGCTGCCTGGCAGTAGTATTGCATTGCATCAAAAAATGATGCAATCAACTCTGGATGATGCGTGCATGATGGTATTATGCAATGCAATGCAATATTACATCATTCTAGGCTGCAGTCCTACTGGATACATTTACACAGTGAAATATATAAAATGAATTATATGAAATATCTTCAAAATGAGAGCTAATAAAAAATTTTCAGGGTTATATTCATGTTCAGCACACCAAAATACTACAGATTAGGGCCTTTTTAAGTCAGTAACGATCTCAGTGTTGACCAGTGTTAGCTGCTAAGCATGCATTCATAATTATAATAGCTGGCAATATGGCTTGTCTTCAGCAAGTGCTAAAAGGGTAACCTTGAAGTCACTGATAGTTCATTTTATCAAATGTTAGTAAAGAGGTTTCGTTGTTTTAAGAGACTATTGGGCACTCTCTTTTCCTCTAGATAGAAGATTTATGCTCAGATCATTGATTCACTTGTGTCACATCTAAAATAGTAAAATTCATTAAGCATAGAGTAGAACAATGTTTGCTAAGAACTGGAAGGAAAATAGGAGGATGATGGTCAGAATATAAAGTTTGAATTATAAGATAAATAAGTTATGGGGAGCTACACAACAATAGTTAAACAATACTGTATCAAATACTTGAAACTTGCTGAGTGTAGATTTTAAGTACTCTAATATGTCACACACACACACACACACACACACACCCACACACACACAATGATGATAATGAAGAAGAAATCAGTAACTATATGAAGTGATAAATATGCTAATAAACTTGACTTTGGTGATCATTTCTAAATGTATACATATATCCAAACATCCAAATATATGCAATTCCTATTTGTCAATATTATCTCAATAAAACTGGGTTTTTTTTTTAATATTATGTTCATAGCAATTTCATCCAGTCACTACTTACCTAGACTACTGTTAAGGTTTTCCCAAGTCAGACTCCAGAAAGTCTAACATTCTAAATTTAGTGATACCTTTTGGCTTAGCATTTTTTTCCATAAATTTATTGTGAATAATAATCAAGTGTATGCCCAAAGATTTTCAAAACCAAGTATACTTCAGCTACCTATTTCTTTCTTTATTTAATCTTCCCCCTCCTTCCTTCTTAAGATAGAACCAACATGGGCCTCCCTGGTGGTGCAATGGGTTAAGTATAGCACTATGAAGCTATCCAGAGCCACGGAAGCACGAGTTCGATACCCGCCCAGGGAGATTCCCACATGGTGCAGCAGACCTCTCCTGCCTCGCCCGCTGCTCCCCTCAGCAGTGTACTTCAGTTGATCTGGCTGTTCTGCTCCCCACTCTATCTCTGGTGAATCCTCTCACCCCACCCCCCCATACACACCTCTGGCCTACCCCTCAGCTTGTATGCATAAAATAAATCTTTAAAAAAAAAATAGACCCAACATGCCCACCATATTGGCTCCCAACTCTACCCAGGAATGCTGACAGATCCTCTAAGACCTCTGGATTTCTAGAGGAGGCTTTCAGTCCATCACAATTTTCACAGACTCTCTTTGAAAAAGAAACCAATTTTCTCCTGCTAATACTAACAATATTAACTTCTAATTGCTTTAAAATTTCAATTTGTCAAGCATAGATCTAAGAAATTCTCATTAAATCCTTGTGATGACAGAATCCACACTTTAGAGGTATGACCTCTCAAGAAGGCAAAATCAAGATTCAGCATAACTCTAGGACTCCACCCCTTAACTAGACCTCTGTGACAACCGTGACCTTGCTGCCCTTGATGCATTTTCTGGGATAAGCTTCCTAAGTTTAAGTTATCAAAATCACCACTGTTTTTCTCCAGTTTGCCAAAAGACCTTTCCCATCAAGGCTACGGCAACAAGGGTGGAAGAGAGAGAAATTTCCATTCTAAGAGCATTCATCACAGCACCATTTTAAATAAACAGAACTTCAAGTCATCTTAAGGATTAATTAAATATACTATGGCACATTCACTGTAACATGTGAAGTCTTTAAAATAATGATTCAAAGGGCATGAAGTATTTAATGACATACAAAATGCTCACTGAGGCACTTTTAGGAATAAAAGACAATATCTGCAGGGTGATATAAAACATATGAATCGCATGCCTATCGAAAAAGCTGAACTTACATAATTTATAATTTTTTTATTTTATTGACCATGATTAAGTTTTCTTTTAACTCCATTTGATGATTCAAAATATTTTAAATGGCTATCCCTGCTAATGGAATTGGAGTGATTTTTATTTTATCCTTTGTGTTTTTCTGGATTTTCCAAATTTCTACATGAACTTGGGATACCTTATAGTCAGAGGGGAAAAGTTCATTTTTTAAAGTAAAATATTTAACATTAATGTCTTTAGATGGCATCACAAAAGTCATAAAATTCCATGAGTCAGCCTGAACTCCCACAGCTACTAAAAGAAGTTTGATGACTCTCAGAGTAATTAAGCAAGTGGAACCACCAGATAATAAAACATATTATGACACTACTGTAATGCACTGTGACACACTTATAAAAATTGATAGTGGAACTAACTAGCATAGAAATGGAATATAATACACATAAACTCAAAAAGAATTTAGTATCTGATATGGGTGACACTATTAATCATGAGACAGGAAGAAGGATAATTTAATAAATGGTACTAAAATAGTCAACAATATTGTTTTATTGATTTCTTAAGACACAAAATGAAAAAGAATCAATAAACTAAATTTCATCCAAAGACACTATTTTTTTTGTAACTGAGGAAACATTGGGTGACAGCACTATATATTTTAGGGGCATTAAGTCCACACCTCTACAAATGCATGTTATTACAGCACCAAAGCATAAATTCAATGGGCCTCTTCCACTCTTCTCCTACTTAGTGCCCTCCACTAGCCTCAGTTCTGCAGTTGGATCCCAAGGATTTGTTCTGGCTTGATTTTATCGGTTCCTTTGCTGGATTTCTTTATATTCTACATATGAATGAGATCACTCAGGACTTGCCTTTCTCCTTATGACGTATTTTGCTTAGCCTAATTCCCTCCAGTTTCATACTTGCTGTCACAAATGGCAATATTTCATCTTTTTTTTAATACAGCCAAGTAGTATGCCATGGCGTATATGTGGTATATATCATCTGCCATCTGTCCCTGGGACTTAAGTCATTTCCACAACTTAGTTATTGTAAATAGTGCTGAAATGAACATTTATCCCTTTAGATAGTGTTTTTGCATTCTTCGGCTAGATACCTAGAAGTGGAATTGCTGGATCATATGGCACATGTATTTTTAATATTTTTTAAAACTTCTGTACTTTGTCCATAGGCATTAGTCCAGTCTATAGTCCCAACAAAGAGTGTATGAGGGTCCCTTTGTCTCCACATCCTCATCGACACTTTTTTCCAGTCTTCCTGAGATAGACCTTTCTCACAGGTATGAGATAGTATTGCCTTGTGGTTTTGATTTGCATTTCCCTGATGGTTAAGTAATGATACGTGCCTATTGGCCATGTGTATGTCCAATGTGTCTGTTTAGACCTTTTGCCCACGTGTTGATTTGGTTGTTTGTTTTCTTGTTGTGAAATTATATGAGTTCTTTGTAAATCTTAGATATTAGTCCCTTGTCAGATATGTGATACACAAATATTTTCTCCCATTCAGTAAGGTGTCTTTTCATTTCAATGATTGTTTATTTTGCTGTGCAGAGAGCTTTTTGTTTGATGAAGTTCCATTTGTTTATTTTTTATTTTGTTTGCCTTGTCATTGCAGTCAAGTTCCCAGAGGAATCACTGAATCGCTGAAGCTAATGAAAAGACACTATTTTAAAAGAAAAAGTTAAGGGATATTTTGGGGGACAGTTTCTGAAAATTACATATCTACTGAAAGACTGGTATTTGTATTATATAAGGAATTCATACAATATATTCTTTTACACAAGCAAAATATTTGAACACACACTTCCCTAAAGATGATATGGGAATGGCAAATAAACACATGCAAAGATGTTCAACTAATTAATCACTAGAGTAATTGATCCAAAGTAAAACCACAATGAAATACTACCACAAATCCAATAGAATGTCTATAATTTAAAAGACTGGACTTATTAAGTTTTTCTAAGAAAATGGAGCAACTGGAAATCTCATATACCACTAGTGGAAATTTATTCCCCCACCTCTGGAAAATAATTTCCAAAAAATAAACACACTTAACATATGATCCAGTCCTTCCATCCTAGGTATTTATCCAAAAGAAATGAAAACATACATCCATACAAAAATTACAAGAATATTCTTAGCAGTTTTATTTCTAATAACCACAAACCAGAAACAAGTTGAAAGTCCATCAACAGATAAATGGATTTAAAATGCTGTAGATTATTACAATGGAATACAACTCGACAAGAAAAAGTAATGAACTACGGATGCACACCACAAGTAGGAATCTCAAAATAATTCTGAATGAAAGAAGTCATAAAAAATAAAATTCCAGGGCCTCCCCGGTGGCACAGCGGTTAAGCGCTGCGCTGTGGAGCTGTTGGCAGCGGCGACGCGAGTTCGACGCCCGGCCGGGGAGAATCCCACATGGCGCAGCAGACCTCTCCTGCCTTGCCCGCTGCTCCCCTCAGCAGTGTATTTCTGATCTTCCTGTTCTGCTCCACACTCTGTCTCTGGTGAACCCTCTCGCCGCCCCACGCCTCTGGCCTGTACCCCAAACTTGTATGTATAAATAAAAAATAAATCTTTATAAATAAATAAATAAATAAATAAATAAATAAAATTCCAACTACATAAAAAAAAATCTCAAAACCGTAAACTTGGTGATCACAGGGTTAATGTGAGGCTAAAATGAAAAACAGCAATGCAAAGTAATCTATAATAACAGAAAGCACTGGTAATCTGGGGCTAGGGGAGGGGCATGAGGAAACTTTTGCAAGTGATTATATTCATGTATTTGATTTTGGTGATGCTTTCACAGATGTGCATGTATTTGTGAACCCGGCACTAACATACAAACACATACGTACATGTGTTTATATATGTGATGAAATGGTATATTTTAAATATGTGTAGCTGATTATCAATTGTACCTCAAAGAAATTGCAAATAATAATAATAATAATTAAATAAAATCTATGTGAGAAAAAATAAGTGAGAAAAGTGTTCCTTTCCCTCAAGTGAGTTCACGGGTAATTTTTTTTTCCAATATGGTAAGTGCAATAATAGCGCTCCACTTAAAATTAAAATTCCCTTTGTCCTGAGAGGGAACCAACCTGATTGATGACCAGAGATCAGAACTAGGGCAGCATCCACACCCATCACTGCCTTGGTGTGTTATTTAGAATTTTCAGGCCTTCTTGTGGTTATCAATGGATGTTGCAATTCTGGATGCTTTATTTTTTTTTTTGTTATATTTGTATCACTTTCCAAGTTTTCGCTAATGATCATAGAATCCTTTCATAATAAAGCATCATTATTAAAACAAATGTTTTATGGAAAAACTAATTTAAAAGACCTTATAAAGGGCTGCCATGGTGGCGAAACGGGTTAAGAGCAGTGTTGTGGAGCTGTTGGCGACGGCGACTGCGACTGTGAAGTGAGTTCGATGCTCAGCCGGGGAGATTCCCACATGGCGCAGCAGACCTCTCCTGCCTCGCCCCTGCTCCCCTCAGCGGTATATTTCAGTTAATCTACCTGTTCTGCTCCCTACTCTGTCTCTGGTGAACCCTCTCACCACCCAACACCTCTGGCCTGCATCCCAGCTTGTATGTAAAAATAAAATAAATCTTAAAAAATAAAAAAGACGGGCCTCCCCGGTGGCGCAGCGGTTGAGCGCTGCGCTGCGGAGCTGTTGGCAGCGGCGACGCGAGTTCGACGCCCGGCCGGGGAGAATCCCACATGGCGCGGCAGACCTTTCCTGCCTCGCCCGCTGCTCCCCTCAGCAGTGTACTTCTGATCTGCCTGTTCTGCTCCCCACTCTGTCTCTGGTGAACCCTCTCGCAGCCCCACACCTCTGGCCTGTACCTCAGCTTGTATGTATAAATAAAATATAAATCTTAAAAAAAAATAATAAAATAAAATAAATAAATAAATAAATAAATACTATAAACATCATAAGGATAGTTGACAGCCTAGTAGAAATGTATGCCTGGATACTGACATGGCCACACAGAAGGATTTCAGAAAAAACCACACCTGTCTAGGGAGAAGGGACTGAAGGAGAGCTAATAGTTAGTTTTCTTTAATAATGCTCTCAATTCAGCTTTGAGATCATTTACCACAAATCCTTGCCTTCTGCTAATAGGGCATAATTAGCAAGGGTAGGAGGAGGTCATCCTCCTGGACCAGAGAAAGTCAGAGCAGGCTCCTGCCCTTCACCCAAAAAAAATCCAGGGTGCAGCAAGGGTTAGTCAAACAGCCACAGCCTTTGTTATTTGTGCACTTTTGATGGACACAGAGCCATAGCAAGGACAGTCTGACCTTGACAGCAGTGACAGCAGGCTCTAAAAGCAGGCAGCAGAGCACCACCGCTCCGCAGCTATGGAATGCATGAAAAATCTTCCACAACCTCTCAGAGCAATACCAGCCTTTGGAGACACTGCTGTTTTGTTTTTTGTTTGTTTTTAATACTTTCACTACGTGAGTGTTGCCTTACAGATAGCACACACTTGGTGACAGTATCACTCCACCTTACAAGAGATTTCTGGGCGAGGGAACTGTGCGCTCCTAAGTCAGCGTGGCCCCAGCACACGGCATTGCAGATCCTGAACCACCACAGTGGTCGGGATCCAACCACAGCCCCTGGGGTCCCAGAAGTCCTCTCATTTACAGCTGCATGTTCACAGCAACCATCACCATCCAGATGTTTGTGGGAATAGTGGGAGTGATACCACTGGCCTTGAGGTTACTAAACAACCCAATTGGAATTTTGAAGACACGGAATTATTTTTCTTTCACAGGAATAGCCATGTTGAAAGGATTCGATGCTCTCACCACTTAAAAACCATTTCAGCTAACTTGAGTTTTTCTCACCACTTCTAAATTGGGGGGAAAAAAACCTGTGCACCTCAAATACCAGAAATTAGAGGTCAGAGCGTCCTTCCGCCTTATTCTTACTCCTCACGTTCCCAACTGATTCACAAAGCTCACTAGCCCAAATGACAACCAGAAGAGTAGCTTCTTAAGTGGCTGAGATTTCACCTTCTTGAGAATCGAAAAGCGAACACAGAGCTCTAAGACCAAGACTGGACTTCCTTCCTAACTCTTCTCCTTGAAACTGTCAGCCCTGCACTCAAGGTCACCTGACCTAGCTGTCAGACACCTGCAAGCTGGCCCCTGTGGTGAATCTGAGGAAGCAGGTCCCGACCCATCTGCTTACCCTGAGAAGATAAGCCACACCAACCCTCTCGCCCTTCTTGTAGATTTATGAGACAAGCACAAATAGAGTCAAGTTGGATTTATGTTTTGGAAGCAAAATAACTCTAGCCATTGTGCTGGGCACCGCCCAGTAGATTCACACCCACCAATTAGCTACTTATATTTCCATTTCCTAACGTGAGCAAAAGATAGGGTCCAAGAGAAAAGAAATGTTTACTCCAGAACAGCCTGAGGAGGGTCCTATGAATGACTGGGCTGCAGGACTGGTAGAATTGGATCTCCTGACCCCAGCTTACTACAAAGTTCAAAAACACATTGTCAAAGATAATTATTGGGGCCTCCCTGGTGGCGCAGTGGTTAAGCGCTGTGCTGTGGAGCTGTCCGCAGCGGTGACTGGAGTTCGACACCCGGCTGGGGAGATTCCCACATGGCGCGGCAGACCTCTCCTGCCTCACCGCTGCTCCCCTCAGCAGTGTACTTCGGTCTATCTGCCTGTTCTGCCCCCCACTCTGTCTCCGGTGAATCTTCTCGCCGGCCCACGCTCTGGCCTGTACCTAGCTTGTATGCATCAATAAATAAATCTTTAAAAAAAAAAGATAAATATTGGATGGTTTCACTTACAGGGGGAATACAGAGAAAGCGAACAAAGGGTCAGGAAAAAGATAAAACTAGCAAGTGGACCACAGGTCTGAGGAATCCAGGAGGGGAGGGAGGAAGAGGAGATGTCAAAACAGGGGAGGGAAGAGGACCATGGACTACAGGGATGGGTCCGGGGTGCTGTGGTGGTGGGAAAACTTCGAGGAATCCACCTGGGGGAGAAATCAAATACTGTGCAAAAATTAACAACAATTAAGAAAATATTTTTTTTTAAATACATTTCCAGCAAATGTTTTTTATTTTTGTTTTTTTGTGTTTTTTAAAGATTTTATTTATACACACAAGCTGGGGTACAGACCAGATGCGTGGGGCGGCGAGAGGGTTCACCAGAGACAGAGTGGGGAGCAGAACAGGCAGATCAGAAACACGCTGCTGAGGGGAGCAGCGGGCGAGGCAGGAGAGGACTGCCGTGCCATGTGGGATTCTCCCCTGCTGGGTATCGAACTCGCATCGCTGCTGCCGACAGCTCCACAGCACAGTGCGTAACCACTGCACCACCAGGGAGGCCCCATTTCCAGCAACTGTTAATAGAGAACATCGAGCTAGGGAAATGCTAATGGAGGACCAGCTGTCAAGTGTCCTCAGTCTGAGACAGGAGGGCACAGGCTGGTGGCCCTGGCAGTCTGCCGACCCAAGGGAAAATCCAGCAGGTTATGGGAAGTCCTGCCACTGTGACGTTCTGAACAACTGTCTTGTGTGGCTGTAAAAATTAACATTTGTGGGCCTCCCTGGTGGCACAAGGGGTTAAGTCTCAGCACTATGAAGCTATAAGAAGCCACTGCAGCCTGAGTTCTATCCCCAGCCAGGGAGATTCCCACATGGCGCAGCCCACTGCTCCCCTCAGCATTGTATTTCAGTAGATCTGCCTGTTCTGCTCCCCACTCTGTCTCTTGTGATTCCTCTCACACACCCCCACGCGGCACCTTTGGCCTACAGCCCTTATTAAAAAATAAGAAGACTGAAAGGACAAGTAGTTTATCTAGGATCACACACCTGTTTCACTACAAAATTAAGACTGCCTGTTGGAAAGGGGTGTAGTAGACCAGGTGGGGGTGCAAGCCCATGCCAGGGAGAGGCAGGGGTGCAGTGTGCAGGAAATGATGAATGAGCACTTTAGTTCCAAAGAGAGGTCTAGGGAGCATTCCCAGCACCACCTTTTACCCAATGCTTTCTCGGTAGGCAGCAGCAAAAGACTGACAAGTTAAGAACATCCTGGATCAGTTTCTGGCTAAGTCTTGTCTCCACCATTTATCAGTCCTATGACTGTGGGCAAGTTATCTAATCTCACTGAGCCTGGGCTCCCTCAGCTGTAAAGTGAAGGTGTCTATTTCCTAAGCAGCTCGGGAGATTAGGTGAGTTGCTTAGGAAAGCATCTGGCTCACCATGGCCAGCATCAAACAAATGCTAGGATGCAAATTTTCTCTTTTTGCTCTCAGGACACACCCTGGTACATGTTACCATTTCCATTTTAACAAATAAGTTTAGATAACTCATAAAGATGCACATGTGCACTTGCCTGTGCAACCTTCTTTCCCTTCCATGCTTTGTAACCTGAGTGGTTGGATTAGCCTGACCCCATCCCTCAAGCTAGTGGGGGCAGAGAACATGACACTGGTCTAACCAGTCACAGCAGTGCAGCCCTTACCACAGATCCTGGAATAAGCATCAGACCTAAACTAAGACAAGAACCCTCCCCGGGGTTTTCCGGTAGACTTTCATGAAAACATACTCTTTCCCCCAGAATATCCTATCTCTACAGAGAATTTCATACAAAGAATCTGAAGTTTCTAAGAATCATCTTTTCTCAGCTTTGAAGAGATCCAGTCTAAAAATACAGCTAACCCAAAAGAAATAAATCCAATATAGGAGACAGACTCTTATTGACCATGACTGAGTTCCTGGATCCTGCCATGCCTGAAATTAGCCTTTGGGTTTTGTGAGATCATGAGTCAAGAAATTCTTATTTTGAGTCGGGTTTGAGTTGTATGTTTTCACTAGCAATTCTTAGCAATTTCACTAGCAAGCCTGAGCCAGTGAGAATTCAACTCTGAATTCTGTGCAAACAAGCATCACCCTGGAGAGTTAGAGTCTGACTTCATGAAACAGATGAAAGAGAATGAAGAGATAACAAGCAATCTACAACCACAGCCTAGAAGGACCCTCTCAAATGTAAAATAGTGATTGATTTGATATGTGCCGTGGTCTTCCTTCCCCAAAACCCACATCAGTCTGATCATAAGGAAAACAGACAAATTCCAAAAGAGGAGGATTCTACAAAGCATCTTCAAAACTGCCAAAATTATCAACAACAAGGGAAATCTGAGAAGTAGTCACAGCCAATAGGAGCTTAAGGAGACTTGGTGACTGAATGGCATATGGAATTCTGGGTGAAATCAGTAACAGAAAAAGGATTTTATGGAAAAGTAATCAAAACTGAAGAAAATATGAAAAAGAGAGAGAGATAATCTGTGCATTCATTTCCACTTAGTCTTTGCTCTGAGGATTTGAGTGGCTCAGTAAGATGATGATAAAGCTTAACTCTCAACTCTCAAAACTGGCTCCACTACAAACTCTCTTTCCACTACAAACTCTCGTCTACGCATTCAGCACACAAGACTTACACAAGGAATTAGGGTTCCAAGAAGCACAACCTATGCCCTTACACTCAAGGAATTAGCAATCTGGGAACATCGGACACTTGAGGTAGGTATCCAGTAGTGGCTTCAGACCCGACCCCACCAGCAGAGCTGTCATTAGGGACTGGCTTGGAGACGTGAGTCCTTAACTTGAAGCACCCTGTACTTCAGACAGCTGAACCCTTCCAGGAGAAAAGAAGCGAGAAAAAGGAGTTGACTCAGTGGAGCTTGTCTCAGAAATGATCAGTTTATCTTAAATCCTTAAGCCAGATATGATTGAAAATTGAAAATTTTTCAGTATTTTAGAAAGTAAATATGGTGTGTCTCTGAGAAGACTAGCAAAATCTGGAGCCACTGTCCATAATGAAATGTACTAATATTATCAAAGCAGAACACTCATATTCATTCTCAGTATAATAAATCTAACCATTATAAGTAAATAGAACTTTACTTATAATGAATTCAGTTAGGCTTGGCACCAGTGAATTTTGGTGCCAAACAAATTGAAATGATTGGTTTTCAGAGATGTGTGATGTTGGAATTTGCATGATCCTGATTAATACTTTCAACTTCAACCTCAACCATCCTGTTTCACCCTCCCCCTGGCTGAGCTTGGTTTATTTCCTAATCCTAAGAAGGATCATCTTTAATGTTCCATTCAAGCTTCTTTCAGCCATATCATAATGTCTGTGTTTTGGAGGAAGGTGACTTCAATTGGTTTCTCTCCATAGCCTGCTTCCTCAGTTCTGCTCTCATTCTCATATTACCCAGTAGTTCTTAAACTTGAGCATGTGTCACAATGCCTTGCTAAAAACGAAATGACTCAGTCCTACACTCAGTTAGTAGATGCAGGCGGGGACCCCAAACCGCATTTTGAACAAATTCTCAAGAGCATCACTTAGACGCTGCTGGTGCTGGACCACACGTCAAGGACCCATTGCACTCCACATCCTCACCGCACGCTGCAGTGAAGAATGAATAAGCACTCAAACCCATTTTTCATCTTTCTAAAGATTACCTCTTAAATGACCCCAATGTGTACTTGATGACTCACAGCTGCCTGCCTGTTTGACACATATAGAGATGGAAAACCAGCTGGATACTTGTTGTGAAAAGCTCGGTTGCCATGGAATTTTATGGGATGTCACCCTGAGAAGCCCAAGCTAAATTCCTCACTGATACAGCAAGTGTACATTCCCGTGGGTGCTGTGCGGTGGCCATAGTATGGGGCATATGTCTGAGGAGGTGTGAACCTATTCCCCTAAAGTCACAGATGGGATTGTAAACCAATGTTACCTTGATGAAAAATTTGTAAAGACAAATATGATAATCAAATTAAAAATTTTTTAAAACAGCAAATTTGGGCCTCCCTGGTGGTGTACCGGTTAAGTGCTGCGCTGTGGAGCTGTTGGCAGCAGCGACACAAGTTCGAAGCCTGCCTGGGACATTCCCACATGGCGTGGCACACCTCTCCTGCCTCGCTGCTCCCCTCAGCAGTGTTTCCGTTGATCTGCCTGTTCTGCTCCCCATTCTATCTCTGGTGAACCCTCTCACCACCCTACGCCTCTGGCCTGTACCCCAGCTTATATACATAAATAAATCTTTAAAAAATAAATGAATAAATAAACAATAAATTTCAAGGAGGTTGGGGAGGAAGGTTAGACTTTTACAGATTGACGTTCTTAAACGATTGTGCCTTGTTGCTATGTGAATAAAACAATTTTGCAACTCATTTCCAAATGTCACTAAAATAGGCAAAATACTGTTCTCCTTTTATCATACATGACTGTCAGCCAACATGGGAACTCAGTGGATACATATCTACTTACTTCAGGAATCAGGAAGTTTGCAAACTCTCCTGAGTTGATTTTCTTAATTTCTCTACTTCCAGTTGGTTACTTCAAGAAAACGCTTCTTCACACTCATATATATTTTTTCCCAAATCTGTTCTTCTACAATTATCTTCTAGAGTTTACCCACTAAATTCAGAGAAAAACTTTTCTTTCTTCCTCAATGCTTCATCTCTGTGAGATGAAATGACCATATAAGTAAAAGCTAGTAAAAATCTACTCAAAAAAAGGTCATACATTTTTAGATTGACTTAGAAAATATCAGCACTACCAAGATCTCAAATTAATGGAGTCTTTTAAAACTGACAAAAGATTTTTTTCTTCTTCATATTTTCCTAACACTGCATTTACTTAAATATCTTAATCACTAAAAGTATATTTCTGTTGTATTTTATCGCTTTTGTAATTTTGAATATTTTAGATGTATTCTTTTGACTTGTTTCAATTACAATTCTAATTATTTAACCTACATCATACATTTGATGATTTTGGAGGGTTGATCTGGAGACCTACCCATGAATTTATAATTTTGTAATTAAAGGAATAGCCTTTTTGCTTCAATAAAGACCTTTTTGCACAATAAATATGTAAGTCAATTCATTTCTTACTGAAGGACTAGTGAATTTTTGTAATCCCTTAAGCAAGTAACATGTATTTAGCAACAAAATCCCTAAATAAACATATCTTAGTCAACTTAAGGATTATCGGTCTGAACTGTGTGAATATTTACTTTGCAAAAAAGACTCTGCTTTTCAAAAAAATTAGCCATAGTTTCCTTCAAATAGTCTCTCAATTGACTAATCTTAATTCTGGATATAAAGGATGGGACTGATAAATGGATTTTTAACATTCTCTCTGCTTTGTGTTGTACAACCACTTACCTTCTCTTATGTTTTAACTATCCTTTAAGAACAACACCAATCTTGGGCCTCCCCGGTGGTGCAGGGGTTAAGGTTTCAGCACTATCAAGCTATGGTCAGCCACTTTGGCTTGAGTTGGATCCCTGGCCAGGGAGCTGACCCACATGGTGCAGCAGACCTCTCCTGTCTCGCCCGCTGCTCCCCTCAGCAGTATATTTTAGTAGATCCACCTGTTCTGCTCCCCACTCTGTCTCTGGTGATCCTCACACCACCACCATCCCGCACCTGTGGCCTGCACCCAGTTCTTACATGCATAAATAAATAGATAAATAAATAAATCTTTTTTTAAAATGAGTATTGACTCTAAAAAAGGGCCAGCCTGTTATTTGGTCTTTTAATGTTATAGGTTCCCTTGCTTTGGCTACCTGCCTCGGTAGAAACAAGACAAAAACACCATAACTCACTATCTGAGAAGGCTACTGGCCAGCAGGGTATATATTTTCCTCATCCATACGCCCCTGTGCCTGAAAATTGTACCATCGCTGATGGATTGAATGTGTGTTTATTGGTGCTTACTATGCAGCAGATGCTTCTAGGCGCTTGGTGTGAAGATAACCAACTTAGTCTCCCCCCTGAAGTGACTCAGAGTGTATTAGAAGTTTCTCTTCTTTGGAGTTAAGGGTTGTTCTTTTTCTGTAGCCCTTTCAATAGGCAGCTGCTCATGGGTATATTTCACAGCACAGCATGCTATGAATTTGTTCATCAGTTTTTTCCTCCCAATCCTAAGGTATCTGTGGGAGAAGGCAATTTTTAAAGGAAACAATTCTCACCAGTCCCAGTTTGAGAAAAAACTCACTTCTGTCTTCTGAAAGACTCGCTTTCAGGAGAAAGTGAGAGCCAACCAGCCGCCATTACTTCTATACAACACTAGATGGCGCTAGAAAACTGCCGCGTGAAAATAACTGCACCAGCACCCCTGCTTTCAGTCTCCTTTCTAGGGGAGTCTTAGCATTTCACATAGTTCTACACATCTGCCCCGGAAGGTGTTCTTTTCCTCAGAGAAGGGCTAAAGAAACAAAAATAATTTTATATTCTAACAAAAGAAGCCCCTAACATAATCATCAAGAATCAAGGGACCAGCAGAGAGGCAGGGAAATTTCATAACTTTCCAATCCTGAGTTCTCATTTCCTTCTATGTTAATGAGTCAGAATTTCATCTCTCTCCATAAGCGAGGTGTGAGAACCAAATGCAAGTGGAGATCTGAAAGGCTTTTATTAACTGTGACAGGTTATTTATCAGTTGCCATTAGCACACATTTTTTGTGTCCCCCCACCCTCCGCTCACACCCCCTCCCACCCATCCCAGATCAGAGCTTGTGGGCAGGCAACACCAGCTAGGCAGGGAAATGCAGTTTCTCTCAGAAGGCTAGAGGTGTTCTGCTCAGGAATGTAATGTTTCCATCGAACTTGGCCAACATACTCAACAGCATATCGGGGGAACAGAAGTGTTATTCAGTATCTGGACACCAAGGGCTTGCTCTCTTCACTCTGGTTTAAAGTAGGGCCCCAACTCAACTCCAGTCTCAGGCAGAAACCCTGAGGCATTCATTCCCTATCCGCTCAGCAAACTCCAAGTGAAACCGAAATCTAAGCAAAACAGGTAAAGTAAGAGAAAAATAATTGAAGTATCCCTTTTCTCCCATATCCTGGTTTTAATTTTCCCTCTATAGGTAATCCCAGGCTGTCTCTACTAGGTAGGGGAATAAACAGAAAAAGGAACAGCTACCCAAACATGTTATACCTTCCAGATGCATTTATATCTTAAATAAGAATAGTAGCAGGGCCTCCCCGGTGGCGCAGCGCTTAAGCGCTGAGCTGTGGAACTGTCCATCGCGAGTTCGACACCAGGCCAGATTCCCAGATGGTGCAGCAGACCTCTCCTGCCTTACCCGCTGCATCCTCAGCAGTGTATTTCCGTCGGTCTGCCTGTGCTGCTCCCCACTCTGTCTCTGGTGAACCCTCTTGCCGCCCCACACCTCTGGCCTGTACCCCAGCTTGTATGCATAAATAAATAAATCTTTAAAAAAAAAAAAGAGGGCCTCCCTGGTGGCTCAGCGGTTGAGCACTGTGCTGTGGAGCTGTCGGCAGCTGCGATGCGAGTTCCACGCCGGGCCGGGAGAATCCCACATGGCGCGGTAGACCTCTCCTGCCTCGCCCGCTGCTCCCCTCAGCAGTGTATTTCTGATCTGCCTGTTCTTCTTCCTGCTCTGTCTCTGGTGAGCCCTCTCGCCACCCCACACCTCTGGCCTGTACCCCACCTTGTCTGCATAAATAAATAAATCTTTAAAAAAAAAAAGAATAGTAGCAAAGGGCAGTGTTTCATCCAAATAAATAAATCTCTAATGGTTGAATATGAAGCACTATAGGGACAGAGATTTTAAGTTTCTATTTCTTCCCACCAGAAAAGTCATCTCTAATGACTTTTAATAGAAGGCCAGCTTTTCTTTCTGTTCCCTAATTTCTTCTCTCTGGCCTTTGCAACACATCGTTCTCTGAAATGTACCCACAGTGTTTTTTCCCATTCTACCATGACCTCAGCAACCACACTTTTACATTTACAGCATTTTTCTTTCTGACTCTAAACTCAGTTTTGAGATTCTCCTCCCTCCCCATACATACATACTCAATAGAAACGAAGCTCGTCACCAGACAAGCCCCAGAACTTAACACTTTAACTCTTTGTAATACTTAATAATTGATAAAGTGCTTGTATCCAATAGCTGAAAGGAAGAAAATGAGATGCCATTCAATTGCCTGTAATCTGGGGTCCAAATGGATGCACAATCCAAACCCAAACACAGGCACCTGGCTCCCAGCAGACCAAGGACTGTTCTGGAAGAAGACTATGAAGAACCAAATGATACTGCCATAGGGTGGCCCTAATACCTCACACCTGCGACAGGAGGCCTACAGACTTCCCATGAGCACCAAAGGCAAATCATATCTCCAGCCAGCATGGGGAACCTCACTATCAGGGGTAGGGGAAGGAGGACAAAGACAGAAGTCTTACCTCAGGCCCTCACCACCGTTATGTCTCTCAGATTCGTTAAACATGAAAGCTAAATTCCACTCTGAGCTGAACAAAGCCCAGAGTAACCATTCTACATGCCAGATTTAGCCTTGGACTTTGGATACCTTGAAAAACTGTGAGATAAAGGGAAGAAAGCAGAACTCTCAGAAGCAAAGAAATCAGGGCAGTAAACTACAGTCTTCACTCCAGATTTCTTCATCTTCCCTGAGGACTCCCGTATGGAAAGTACATTCTAGGTGATTGTGAAAGAAAGGGCACCAGCGCATACCTGCATGGTTACTGACATCCCCACCAACGTTCCTTCCTCCCATTGAGCCCTTCCCACTGCCTCACCGGCTGCTCCCCTCAGCAGTGTATTTCAGTTGATCTACCTGTTCTGCTCCCCGCTCTGTCTCTGGGGAATCTTCTCATCACCCCACACCTCTGGCCTGCACCCCAGCTTGTATGCATAAATAAATCATTTAAAAAAAAACTTCCACATGAAATGCTTTTCTCTCGGAAAGCTGGGGAGTCCAGGGCACCCCACTCCCAACATGGCCCCTCCGTATTATAGCCCTTACTTAAAGATAACTTTCACAGCAGTCATGAGAGACAGAAACAGACAAGGCCCAAGGCTCATTCTGTCATCCTAAGAACATACCAGGAAGCCTGGTCATGGCCACGGGAGGCTGTTGCCGCTGCTGGCCTGAACTACCAAAAACTGTGGTGGTTTGGTTTGCCTATGCGTGCCACAGCACTGCCCTCTGCACCTGTGCCGCCAGAGACTCAGAAGATGATGGATACACATCTATATGTACAGTACAGAACATCTATATTACATACACACACATTACATCTGTATTATATCTACATGTAAATTACACTGCATCTATGTTACATATACACACATTACATCAATATTACATATAAATGACATGATATCAATTTACATATAGATGTATATTACATATACATTACATCTGTGTTGCATATACATTAAGTTACACCTACATATATGTTGCTCATACCTGTATAATGCTATGCATTAATCTACATGCACATCAAATATATTTTGCATCTATACTATATTACATAGACATCTCATAGACATGTGTTTAATGTATATTTCTGTGTATGTGTTACATATATCCATCTGTATATATATGCACAGTCTTTCATGAGTTTAACTAAATGGAACTTGAAAGGGAAAAAATAGCAATGCCCTACACTTTTATAAAACTCTCTACCTCTATTGAAAACTTGCATCTAAATTATAGATCTGAGACATAAAGTGGAGGGAGGTGAGGAAGGGGGTCCAAACGGGAGAGAAGAGCACAGGAGACTATGGGGTTGGCACACGGGTGAACTGGTGGTGGGAATTTTATGAGGAATACACCTGAGAGGAGAAATTAAACATTATATAAAAAAGAACAATGATGTAAGAAAAGAAAATGTTTTAAATAATAATTAGTAAAAATAGGTTTAAAATAAGAAGTCATCTAATTCACTTGGCTGTGATATTGATAAAGAAACAGAGAATTCAGGGGGTAGAAATTGCTCTTGAAAGCTCTTGACTTAATGGGAGAGCTGAAGCTACTTGTTCTCATGGCTTTCTGTGGGGGGGCCTATGTGAACACACAAACTGTCCTAAAATGTACCCTTAATTAGTCTTTATTTTCCTTATTAGTATATGAAGTCTTAAGATATGGAACAATAAAAGAGTCTGATGAAGAAACACATTTCCTAACGCAGGAGATGCCATTTCCTTCCCAGCTACACTGCCCACTTTTTATCTTTCTCCCTAATGCCACACCCATCCACCCACTGCCACCCACCCAATACATATCGCAATGCCCAAAGGCAGAGCACCTCATCATACAAATGCCCATGAAAGCCACCTAGAAAAAGATAATGTTTCACTCTAACCTCTGTATGAATTAAAAACAAAATTCAAAGCCCTGAACAAAACATGATCTTAGTTTTGTTGACTTAAAAAAATTTTATCCCAGGGCCTCCCTGGTGGCCCAGGGGTTAAAGTCTCAGCACTATCAAACTATCACCAGCCACTGAAGCAAGAGTTCGATTCCCAGCTGGGGAACTAACCCACATGGCGCAGCAGACCTCTGCTGTCTCTTCCGCTGCTCCCCTCAGCAGTGTATTTCAGCTGATCCGCCTGTTCTGCTCCCCACTCTGTCTCTGGTGAATCCTCTCAACCCTTGCACCTCTGACCTACACCCCAGTTCTTGTATGCATAAATAATTAAAAACAAATCTTTAAAAAAATCAGCATGTCTTCTCAACTTTATCCCTTCCTACCTGATCTGAGAGTTGAGATCAATGCCAACCCTGCCTTTTAAATTATGAACGTATATATTGGGCCTCCCTGGTGGCACAGTGGTTAAGCGCTGAGCTGTTGGCAGCCATGACGCAAGTTTGACACCCGGCCAGGGAGATTCCCACATGGTGTGGCACACCTCTCTTGCCTCCCCCGCTGCTCCCCTCAGCAGTGTGTTTCCATCCATCTGCCTGTGCTGCTCCCCACTCTGTCTCTGGTGAACCCTCTCGCTGCCCCACGCCTCTGGCCTGTACCCCAGCTTGTATGCATACATAAATAAATCTTTAAAAAAATTATGAACGTATAAAATTCCCAGCATTTTGCTACAATGCCAGGCAATTTGCATAGGAACCTCAACCTCAGAAAATGCATAGACTTCAAAGCAAGGGCCTAGTCAATGAATGGATTGGAAGTCAGGAGGTCCAACTGGAAGTCAGAGAGTCCCAGTTCTTTTGCTGATGAACCTGACACCATCCCAGTGGGCTTTGCTCTCCTTACCTGAACATCAACAACTTTGGCCTAATCATTGCTAAAGTTCCTCCATCCACATTTCTGTGATTCTCTACAATCACGTGGACATCCTCTGTGCTATCTGGAGGTTGTAATGTGACTTAGGTTGGCTCCCCTCAAAGGATAGACAAGTCTCCAAAAGTCACTGCAGCAAAACATTTTTAAGAAAATGAATGATGCTAAGAAAATGCTAATGCTAAAAAAAATAGGGTCACCCTGCTTGGAATTTGCCCAGGAAAATGCTTTACTTGGAAAAGAAAAAGCTTCAGACAGTGGCCACAGGACATTATTGTGATTATGGGATTTCATCCCCATAGCCCCAGCATTGCCGTGCCCAGCATAACAGGGGCCTCTTCTGATACTGGCTTCAAGGACACTCACCCCATCCAACCCCCTACACTGTTTTCCTTGGAACTTTCTTTATAAACACTTAATGACAGCCCGGCCCTGCTTATCTTAAATGAATGTAGCAGGCATGACTCCTGGGATAGAGCCAGAAAAACAAGGAGACAAACAACTCTGACTACTTTGCTTATGTCTTTCTGATCAAAGAAGGAGAGGCAGAGGCGAAGGCTCAAAGGGGGAAATATCAATGGAAACAGTGAGTGGAAGAACCGGAGGAGGAAAACCATGCCAGATACCATTAAGTCAGGAGCAGGTAATACGTGGGAAAGAACTGAGCTGTGGCCTCTCTACAACACGTGGGTTAAATAATGGATGCTGATTTGTAAGTGGTATGTTTTGCCTAACAGAAAAGACATTTCTCAAGTTCACGCATTGCCTTCAAGAGGCCTTAATACTTAATAAATCATTTTATGCATGACCCTAGGGCCACCTTCCCATTAAATGCTTAGAGCTTCTAATTCAAATACGGAATGTTGAAATCAGGGCCTCCCTGATGGCGCAACAGGTTAAGTCTCAGCACTATGAAGCTCTCCCGCAGCCACTACTGCACAAGTTCGATCCCCAGCCAGGGAGCTTCCCACATGGCACAGCAGACCTCTCCTGCCATGCCCGCTGCTCCCCTCAACAATGTATTTCAGTCAAATCACCTGTTCTATTCTGGTGAATCCTCTCACCACCCCACACCTCTGGCCTACACCCCAGCTCTTATATGCATAAATAAATAAATCTTTAAAAAAAAAAAAAAAGAACTAAATCTCTACTGTTCAAGTCACCAGTCTAAGCTATTTTGCTGTGGAGACCAAGCTGAGCAAACACGAGGACTCAGAAGTCATAGTCCTTCTGTCAAGCTCCTCCCCAAGGCCTGAGGAGTGTGACAGGATGCAGGATGTCCTACCAACACCACAGAGCAGGTCAAATAAATCCAGGTCATTGAGTGGAGATTTCCAAATGCACAGACCTCTATTGCCTCCTCACTCCTCTTTGTGATCTCTGCCCTGGAGGCTTCTTCACAGATCCCTTCATAGTCTGAGTCCCTCCGACTATTCTGAGCATCTGGCTTTTCCCTCATCCTCCCCAGCAGGCTGTTTAGAATTGTGGCCATTGCGGGCTCTTCACATTTTGCTTTTTGGTTGTGTTTTTGTTTTTTCCTCCTCTTTCTGACGATCCATTCTAAGCATCTAAAGTGCAATGACCACATCTCGTATTTTTTCGGCCTCCATGAAGCTTAGCACGATATTTAGCACATAATAGGCAATCGATACATGTTTGATTTACTGTCCAAGTAAAGAGCAACGGTGTCTGTGGTCAGGAAAAGAGCAGCAATTTGTCTCGGGCTCCACCAGTGTCAAGGAAAAGTTTGCCACCTTTGACAGGAGGACGAAACTCCATTCTTCCTCAAAACGGAACAGTAGTGATTGCTCATATACGTCCAGTGCTTCATGGCAAGCAGAGTGCTTTCAAATAGATTTTCCCTCTAGGTTTCCGCCTACAGCTAGCAAGCAGGATTCTCAGATGAGAACCTCTAGGGATGGATGGAATTGTAAAGGCCCCTTACCAAACCCCACCTCTCTCATTCTCCCCACACATCATGTGAGACAGGACCAGAGACCCACAAAAGCTTCAGCAGTTGAAGTAAGGGTGCTGTCTTAGATGTTCTCTTTAACTCAAAGGTAGGAACCGTGAGGGAGATTCTGTAAACAAGACCCAGCCGAGGAAAATAATCACAAAAAGGAGATACGATCAGCTGGTTCTCATCCAAAATGCCCCCCAGGCTTGAAGGCTGGATGAAGTCCTTCGCCCCAGGAAGGTGAGATGTCCGATCTATTCTGGGGTGTGACCCTACACACAAGTTAGAATGAAAGGTTTTTCGATAAATTAAATAGTTTTATCTGTATCTTTTATGAAAAATAGGACCAGACAAATATGGGGAAAATGAGTTTTTAAAGAGGAAGACAGGGTCCTTAGGTCCAAGGGTGAATTCAAAAGAGGGAAAGGGCTGTCAAGACACCTTTGTCCAAAGCCACAAACAAATCTCCCCTGTGTTACATGGAACAATGGCTTTCCCCATGGTGACTAACCCCAGGACCAGGGTTTTTTTGTAGTTTGTTTGTTTGCTTGTTTTTAAAGATTTATCTATTTATACATACAAGCTGGGATACAGGCCAGAGGGTTCACCAGAGACAGAGTGGGGAGCAGAACAGGCAGATCGACGGAAATACACTACTGAGGGGAGCAGCGGGCAAGGCAGGTGAGGTCTGCCGCACCATGTGGGATTCTCCCCTGCTGGGCATCGAACTCGCATCACGCGCTGCTGACAGCTCCACAGCGCAGGGCTCAACCGCTGCGCCACCAGGGAGGCCCAGTTTGTTTGTTTTATTAAGCAAATAGAACACATTACTTTAACAGAAGAAGAGAGCCCTTCACACTTAGCAAATGTAAGCATTATTTCATGAAACTTTCAAAATTTTATATAGAAACGGTACTGGGTCTTCCTGTGAAAAACATTTCTTACCACAGCAGTGGACAAAAAAGTTTGGAAGATTTTTGTTGTGACTGTGGGTTTTGTTTGTTAGTTTGTTTTACTACTGCTAAGAATAAAAACTGGTCCAGCCACTACGGAAAGCTGTGTTCCTTGGAACACTAGAATAGATCTGCCATATGACCCAGCGATTCCACTCCTAGGAATCTACCCAAAGGACACAAAAACATTAATTCAAAGGGAAATCTGCACTCCTGTTTATTGCAGCACTATTTACAATAGATAAGGAAATGACCTAAATGTCCCAAAACAGACAAATGGATCAAAAAGTTGTGGTATATCTACATAAAGGAATACTACTCAGCAATCAAAAAAGATAAATTCATGCCATTTGCAGGAACAAGGATGGAACTGGAAGGGATTATGCTAAGCAAAATAAGCCAGAAGAAAAAAGAAAAATATTGGATGGTCTCACTTATAGGGGAAATATAAGGAAACCAAACAAAAGATGAGGAAAAGGACAAAACTTGCAGGCAGACCACAGATCTGAGGCATCTAGCAGGGAAGGGAGAGGGGACAGAGCAGGGGAGGGAAGAGCACAAGGAACTATGGTGATGGTTCATGGGTGCTGTTGTGATGGTAGAATTATGGGGACTACACCTGAGGGGAGAAATTAAATATTGTATAGAAATGAACAATGATGTAAGGAAATAAAAAAATTAATAATAAAAAAGTTTGGAAGTTCTGCCCCGGCAGGAACAAAGCCTCTAGGGGCACAGCACTGCTGGCACGTGTGCTTTCCTGGTGTTAGCACAGTGAAAGCAAAGCATCATTTGCTTTCTCCTGGGAGCAACAGAGGAGGGTGGTGGGTGGGCTCTGGGTTCAGGCCTATGAACCATGACATCACTGCTGAGTAAATGGTCATTGGGCAAGCTACTTAACCTCACAGACTTCGTTTCTTTACCATCATACAGGGATAGCACCTACTTCAATCAGGAGTCTTAAGGACTAGCTAAGATATTGCCAATAAATTGCCTAGCACAGTGCCTTGTGGGTAAAGATAATCAATAAATGTGACTTCCTGTCCTGCCCACACCCCCACCCCAAGCTACCCCTTCTTTAGGATTTGTGAAATCACCTCTACATTTTTCTACTTTTCTTAGGAGGGGTTTTGTTGGTCCTGGAAATGCTGACTAATGGAGAGGCCTCCCCCAACATGTTCAGATAGGACTCTCCCAAAGGGTCAGAACTTGCACTACTAAGTGTGACCTTGGCCATGAGGAGCAGAGGTCAACAGAGGCCCTGTAGGTTGCAAGACAACCTGTTACCATTACCTTAAGTACCCAGAAGAATGAAGATTTCCCCCATCTTTATGGGAGGAAAAACATCTGGGGAATCAGGTATTGTCTTTTGCTTCCCCCTCCTCTCACCTCAATGCCCCAAGTCCCTAAGCCATTTCTTAGCTCAAGAATGAAAAATTTCAGGTCCTGCCTGGTGGCCTAGGGGTTAAGTCTCAGTGCTATCACTGCTAAGGCCTGAATTCAATCCCGGGCCAGAAGCTAACCTACATAGGGGACAGCAGACCTCTCCTGTCTCGCCTGCTGAGGGGAGTGTTTATTTCTGCAGATCCGCCAGTTCTGCTCCCCACTCTGTCTCTGGTGAATCTTTTCACCACCACCCCATGCCTCTGGCCTATACCCCAGTTCTTCTACTCACAAAAAAAAGGGAATCAAAATATTCAGTGTGTCCCTTTACCTTAGGATTTATAGCCACGCAAATTCTCCATACATGTGTAATTAAATGTGTCCTTTTCTCCTACTAATCTGTCTAACCCTAATTTGATTGTTCAACTAACCCAAGAACCTTATATTTTCCAGTAAGGGAAAATTTCCCCTTCATTCCTACATACCTAACATCTCAATTGAGTCATCCAAGAAGCAGTCACTGAATCAAAATGAAGTGAGCACAGCATTTACTCAAGTGTTCAGAAACACATGTTTAAGAAATCTCTGAAACAAGACTTCAAGAGGAGCTGGTGGTTATCTTTTCCTCTGTACAGTGAGGCCCAGGACAGATGTTCTTTGGCATAAATGGTTTTAGCATTTGCAGGGTCTCTGAAAAATATCAGTTTCCTATTGTAAGCAACTAAAATGACTTCTGTATCTTCTGCATCTGATTCCACATTCCTGGTGATCAGGCTGCTTCTGCAGCACCCAAAAAGGATTCTCAATAAATACTAACCAGGAAAAACTCTCCCCTTTTCCTTTTCTGTCTTAGCCATTTCATTCTGAAAGGTCTGAGGCCTTTGTGTTTCCTCTATTTCTGTGAAAAATCCCCAAGTGAGGATCAGGCTTCCGTCTTAGTCAGGGGTTAAATTTTTCTATCTCTGAAAGTACCTGTCTCATGTCCAGAGGGGAGCAAGTCAATATAGGTGGTCCCTGCTATGTTCCTTCTGTGGGTGGAGTCTGTACAATATTCCATCTCAGAATATTGTAACCCCTCAGCAGCAGCAGTGCTGTCTGTTCTCACCACTGCTGTCTTCCTCTGCACGTCAGTTCATTCCTGAAAGCTTCCCATGTCTCTTTTCAGAAAATGTCTACAGGTCTTCGAGTTTAGAGCATTCTGTCCCAGATCATTCACTACTCTCTGACGCATATCACAGTGACTTGAAAAGATGCCAGACTTACCCACGGAGGTGAACACCATGAGAACGTGAGTTACGTTTTGTTTGTTGTCACCCACCACTCCCGAAATTCACCCATAACTCCAAGCCTGTTCCATCACGAACATTCAACATACTTTGTTCAGTGGCTTGATTGGGGTTTTCCTTCCCACCTCAGAGTTCATGTGTGTCTAAAGTGCTGTGGAACATGCATCCAAAAAGGTGGGAAGCTGTACCCCCAAATTGCATACAATGCTGTAAACTGTTGTTACCGCAATAAAAATTTTCATTAAAAAAACATGTAATAATAAAACTAAGTCCCAGGGATTTCTTTTTTTTCCATAATATTAAGAGAAAGTATTTAAATAGAATGGCCAGAGAATAAAGGAAGCTACAGAGAAGACTGAAAATCCCCTCGATGTCCTTCAAACTGGGCCTCAGGTCTTTGGTCACCGATTCCACCTACTTGTCCAGAGTCGAACCAGCTATTCAGCTACCACTGGGGTACTAACTGGTTTTACCTGAAAAGCCACTCAATCAGCCTGGAACTTTCCAGGGCTTCCTGGATCTCTAATGAGAATGACCGTGCATTTAATTTAGATTCCCTTTCACCATAATCTCAAAGCATTCTCTAAGTAAAGAATCTTTATTAAATCCTATGTCCAGTCCACCTCCCACCCATAATTCCTCCCTGGTGGGTCTTTGCAGGCAGGCTGAGCTGCGACCCTGGAGAAGGGGCGGGGCCAGCACAGCCGTGACTGCGCACATTGCTGGCATCCAGCTGCCTCTGGTCACTCGCAGGCTGGACTGGCGACTGCTACTGTCACCAATTTCACGCATGATGCTACCCAGGAAGCGATGCTGGGAGCATTTTGCAGTGACTGGAACAATGTTTCTGCCATATGTTCCTGCAGCCAGAACAATGACAAGGCTTTTTCCAATTCTGTCTCCCCCGCAGGCTTGGAGAAAGCTCTTTGTGAGGCCTGGCTGAGTCACAGATGGACACAGGGCTCTGGTGGGCCCCTCCTGTCCCTCACAGATGCTGAAAGCATTTGCATATGATGAATCTTTCTGCCAAGTTTTTTACAAAAGCAAAAGAGCAGCATTTTTTTCCCCTTCGGGGCTGATGGTGGCTTTGACCATGAGACTATGTTCCATTAGCAAGAGCAGCCAAGGACATTAGACAGAAAGGCCAGTTTTCCTCCAAGATGGTTCCACCCAATGGTGATATGGAGAGACTGGGTAGCCAAGGGGCTGTGTGGCTGCATCTAAATTCAATCCGTCCAGCACTCTGCCCTTCTCCAAAGAGACCGTAGGAACTATGGCTGTGGATTGCTTGTAGAGCCTTGCCAAGTTCCTATCCTACCTTAAACAACTAGAAAATTGTCACCTCTGTTTGGGAACTCTTTGAGTCCCAGGGCAAGTTAGGGTTAATTAGGCAGCTTCAGGGACAGTGCAGGTAGGGACTTCAAAGACAAAGACAGTCAATTCTAGGTGCTAACCAAAATATAGTCCAAAGACAAGGAAAGTAAATTCTAAATTCCAATCAGACATACTCCAGAGATGAGGTAAGAGATCCAGAAAGCCTAATGAGGGCAGAAAATTTTAAGGCTAAAATTTAAGACTAATTGGGACAGTAAATATGAGCAGACGTTGGCCAGGAGAGATACAAAGAGAAACTCTAAGATAAGAAATGGGGGAAATGGGCACATCTGCCCGGAGGAGTACAGACACTAGGAGAAAGAGCCAATCATGAAGCAGGATATGATGAGATTTTAGAATAGAGGAACGAAGTTTTAAATACCCCTAGGACACAGGTCCACAGCAGCTTCCTTGCCCCTCCCAAGTACAGGGTACCTGAGAGTCTATACTTTCTTCCTTTAAATAAAATTTTCTTTATTCTCTTAAAGTTTATTTCTCTCTGCTTACTTATCTAAAATGTCTGTGAATGCCTTTTTACAGTATCATGGGACAAGAACCTATGGTGGTTCAAGGGTTAAATTAACAGTGCATGCACACCAGCTTCATCTTCACCCCATATGTCTGGAAAAACACACACTACATCCCAGCCTCCCACATACACATCCTCAAAACCAAAGTCACAAGGAAATTATCTCTATGGCCCCACCATGTAGCCAGCTGCTGAACTGGAAGCCCGGAAGTCATTCTGGTTGCTTCAGTTTCCCTCTATCCGATGGGATAATTCTAAGTGGTTCCTTACTCTTCTCTTCTCCATACTGCTAATTTTATCAATTTTATTTCTTGATATTTCTCCTGCTTCTCCCCAAACCTCCATCCACAAAACCATAAAAAGTCATTTCTCTGATCTCATCACCCCCTGGCTCAAAATTCTTCAGCAATGATGGGTCTCCCTGATGGCACAATGGGTTGAGGGCAGCACCATGAAGCTATCCAGAGCCACTGCACCACGAGTTCGCTACCTGGCCAGGGAACTTCCCACATGGTGCAGCAGACCTCTCCTGCCTCGCCCGCTGCTCCCCTCAGCAGTGTTCTTCAGTTGATATGCCTGTTCTGCTCCCCACTCTGTCTCTGGTGAATCCTCTCACCACCCCACACCTCTGGCCTGCACCCCAGCTTGTATGCATAAATAAATAAATCTTAAAAAAATTTCTTCGGCAATGCCCCCTTCATCTTGGAGACAGACACTGACTCCTAGGTGGCTTCAGGCCCCGCCTCCCGTCACCCATCCTAACATCCCAGCTCCTCCTTGATGCCAGCGATCATAAATGCCATTGAGCTCAACAAACCTGCTAGCCTTTTCCAGGACTCTCCAGATGTGCTCTTTCCCTTACGATGCATCTACTCTCTGTTTTGTTTCCAGCCTTCAAGACCCCCAAATATTTAATGAACTTAGCTAATTTTTATGTAGAACTGGGGTATAGGCAGTGGGTGAGAGGATTCACCAGAGACAGTGGGGAGCAAAACAGGCAGATCTACTGAAATACACTGCTGAGGGGAGCAGGAGAGAGACAGGAGAGGTCTGCTGTGTCATGTGGGTCAGCTCCCTGCTGAAGGATCTCAGGCCACGGGGATAGCATGAGACTTCACCTCTAGGCCACCAGGGAGGCCTAGACTTAGCTAATCTCACTCTGCTCCCCCTGTCTAAACCATTAGCCCATTCTTATCTATGTCCTATTTTTTGTATTGCCCCAAGATCAGCCAAAGTTTGAGAAGTTCATTTTCCCCACTCTGCCATCTCCAAGTGAGGAAATTTTAAAGGAGTAAGTTGATAGTGAAGATGACCAGGTGGCAGGCAGAAAAAAGAGACAGAAAGGAACTGGGCCTTTGGTACCTGGGAGTGACTGAGTTGAGTCTGTCTGGAGCATACTCTCTTATCTAGACTTTTCAATTTTCATCAGCCAGCAAATTCCTTGCATTGTTTAAACAAGTTTGAATTGAATTTTCCAGCTCTTGCAACACAGACAACTTTATCTGGCACTGCAGAAACTAACCACATTCCCACTGAAACAAACAACTTTCCTGAGAATAAATGATAAAAGAATATAAAACCAAGAATATAAAACCACAGCAGCCAGTAGACTCAGGAAACTTGAATTCTAAAGGCGAATTTGCCTGCAACTTCTTGAGGACCTAGTTTCTCATGCTTTTTCCTTCTATGAATTACATGCATTCCAACCAGCTCTTTTCTTAATTTATGACACAGTTACGAGTAATAAAGTCTGGAGAGATGCCTCAATCTGTTTAGACAGCTACAACAAAATACCACAGAAGGGTAGTTTATAAACACAGACATTTATTTCTAACAGATATGGGGGCTAGAAGTTCAAGATGAGGGTGTGAGCACGGGCAAGTTCTGGGGAGCACACTAATCCAAGTTGTAGGCTGCTAACGCCTCTCTTTGTCCTCACATGATGGAGAATAAGCTGCTCTCTGGGGTCATAATTAAAAGAGCACTAACTCCATTTGTGAGAGTTTTGCCCTCATTATTTACTGTCCCCAACACACACACCCCCCCACCACCAAACTCCACCTTAAAACCATCTTGGGTATTAGGTTTCCAACCTATGAATTTCAGTGCTTGAATTCAGACCACAGTGAAAGAATTCTGCAGTTCCTTCATGCATGCGCATATTCAGTCATTTGTAAAAATAAACTTGCATTGAACACTTTCTATGTGCTTTACAGTGGGCGTCATATACACAGAAAAACCTGAGGTCTTCTAGCATCAGGTTTAGCAAATTACAGCTAACAGTTTGCTAAATGTGGCCCCTCTCCTGTTTTTGTAAATAAAGTTTTATTGGAACACTGTTGTATCCATTGGTTTGCATTCTGTCTGGGGCTGTTTTCTTAGCACAATAGCAGAATTGAGTCGTTGCCACAGAGACCATATGGCTTGCAAGTCCTAAAATATTTACTACCTGGCACTTTATAGAAAAACTTTGCCAACCTCTGCTCTAGGGTACTCACCACAGCTAAAAGTTCTGGTTACAATAAACCTCGCTTCCCTGAGGAGCTGTAGTGAGGCATAATTCACCAACTTCCATGCAACACAGTCCCAAATATCAAATTACATCCCTTAAAAATAAACATGGGGGAAGTCAAAAAATGTTTTTATATATATATTCAATTGAATGCACTTTGAGTTTCCAGAACTAACTGGTACCACAAATGTGATGCAAACCCCATGAACCATCATCAGGATTCTCCTTGATGGGGACAGAGAGGAACCCAAAACCCATCCCAGCTGGTGCCCACGAAAAACCAAGTGCAGACATATAACTCACTGACAAAGAAAAGAGGTCGCTGTTTTCTCCTCCGTTCTTTCCCCTGGCTCAGCTTACTGTTCAGAAAATGACCTGATTTCAATAAACGATAGCTTACTGCTAGGAGAGAAAAAACCAATACCAGTCTATCTTTAAGAACAAATGCCAGGGGTTTCCCTGGTGGTGCAAGGGGTTAAGTCTCAGCACAATGAAGCTATCTGCAGCCACTGCAGCATAAGTTTGATCCCCAGCCAGGGAGCTAACCCACACAGAGCAGCAGACCTCTCCTATCTCACCTGCTGTTCCCTCAGCAGTGTATTTCAGTAGATCTACCTGCTCTGCTCCCCACTCTGCTTCTGGTGAATCCGCTTACACCCCAGCTCTTGTATGCACAAATAAATAAATTAAATTAATCCTTAAAAAAAATGAATGAATGCCAAAGCTGAAATTTAGAAATTATGTCTCTGGTCTTATTTTTTTCTATACTGGCCTATGTCGACCCACAGGTCAGCTTCTAATCTAAGTAGCCCCATTACCATTGTGCACTGGAGGCTTCCTCAAAGCTCTTCACAGATACCAGAAGGATGAATCACTCCTATTAGTGTACAATGGAGTGGAAAAGCACAGCCTGTTGGATCCAACATATGCCTGTGTGGATTTGCTTTGCCACTTATAATGTATATGATATAAAAGAATGTGTTTCCTTTTTCTGAACTGTGCTTTCCTCAACAAGATGCAGGATGCTAATTCCGAAGGTTACTAGAGCATGGGATGGGGTAATTCGTGAAAGCAGCTAACACCATTACAGATACAGAGCAGCTTGCTTTCCTCTTCCCTTCATCCTTGCATAAGCAAGCAAATGAAAAGCCTACCCCAGCTTGAACAAGAGAATCTGTTTCCTAATAGTGGGAGTTTTTCCTGCATTCAAGGAAAAACGAGTTAAATGTCAAGAGATACAGAGATTGGATTATTTTCTAGGACTTTCTCTTCCCCATTACCTTGACTCCCAAGCCCAAGATTAAAGATGAGAATAGGCTGCTATTGCTAAATGAACAGAATGCTGTAGGCATCCATCAGTACTAACCACTGATGGAAACCTGGCCACTGCTACCCTCTGAGGCAGCCTGACACACTTGGATCTAATTGGCAGTCTCTCCTAGAGCAGCCAAAAAATACAGTGTCAAACACATCACAGATCAAAGCAAAGACAAACTTGCTAGTGGCCCTAGGGCTTGGATTGCCCAAAGTAGGCAGGCGGGTCTGTGGGCTTTGTTTCAGAACAGGTAAATGCTCACTAGCTTATTTAATGGAAACTTCTAGAAGACCCAGATTTCGCTAGTGGGACCCAAAACATGAAGGAACAAGAAACAGCATTCAGGGTGGCTAGCAGCTTGGGTGGTCAGAAGGAAAGATCAACTTATTTTCATCTTACCTCCAAGTAATAAGGAAATTAATTAATATACTCTCCTGGGTTTCCATATGATGAGTGAGTTAGGCTTTTCAGTAATAAATATGCCCCAGTCTTGAGCTCAGAAATGTCAGTGACACCTGATAACACTCTTATACATTATTTGTAGGAAAAAAAAATTCCTACTTTTAACGGAAAACAAAAAAGAAATTCTTTCTAACTCCAATATTACATGGAAATAGCTATCCACCAGGACTTAAATGATATATTCCCATTGAATGTGGTTCATCTTTTTTGTGCCAATGTTCCCTAAAAAATACCTAAAACTTTATCCAGTAAAATATACATGCAACACAATTTTGCATACAATTTCAGTACTGAGAGTTTACCTGAGTACTTCCCAGGGGTCCACCCTTGGGCTCTATACATCCAAGGTTAAAGATTCCTGTACGAAGCCCAGAAAAAGAAAGGACAAAGTCATTTACTAAATGATGATTACTTATAGGGGTCTGTTATTTCTTCTAATTTATGCAAATCGTAGCCAACTGCTTTTTCCTATGGGCCCACCAGCTCACCAGTCAAAGATTGTCACTTGCATCTAATATTTTTCCACTCAGAACCCCTTGGAATATCTGCTACAAAGGGCAAGGTGGGCTATCACCCAAACTCCTAAAAAACCTTAATACAAAATGATATAGCAAAAGTGGTGGAAAGCTTTCGCATAAGATAAGCATTCATTCATTCAACACCTACTCTGTGAAAGGCACTATTTCAAGGCAGTAAAGGTACCAGGTGAACACGACAGTTAAGGAGCCTCCCTGGTGGCGCAGTGGTTGAGCGCTGCGCTGTGGAGCTGTCGGAAGCTACCACGTGGTGCGGCAGACCTCTCCTGCCTCACCCGCTGCTCCCCTCAGCAGTGTATTTCTGATCTGCCTGTTCTGCTCCCCACTCTGTCTCTGATGAACCCTCTCGCCGCCCACGCCTCTGGCCTGTACCCCAGCTGTTATGTATAAATAAATAAATCTTAAAAAAAAAAAAAAACGGGAACACGACAGTTAAAACACTTGCCTTCACAGAGCTTATACCGAGTTTCACATCTTGACCCTACCTTTACCGTATCAAGTTAACAGAACTTTCTAAGACTCAGTTTTCTCATAAAAAAATGATTCCAGTTTATACTTTATAAGGAATGGTATATATTGTTTTAAATATTAATGCCAAAGTACCTCGCAAATAGGTTGGACACTCAAATATTATTCATTATTATTATCACTAGCATGAAAATAAGATGATGCGGCAAGCATTGATTCTTTAGAGTATATATCACACTGAAAGGTCTTCCAAAATCCCTTCTCTTGGGCCTCCCTGGTGGCACAAGGGGTTAAGTCTCAACCTTTGAAGCCAATGGCAGCCACTGCAGCACAAGTTCGATCCCCAGCCAGGGAGCTTCCCACATGGCACAACAGACCTCTCTTGTATTTTAGTGGATCTGCCTGCTCTGTTCCCCACTCTGTCTCTGGTGAATTCTCTCACCACCCCCCAACATCAGGCCTATACCCCAGCTCTTATATGCATAGATAAATAAATCTTTAAAAAAATCCTTTCTCTTACTGGGTTCACACATATGACCAAAAAATTCCATAAATTTTGAAAATGTTGATGGGCAGGGATGAGGGGCACCCTGAGACTCCCAAACTTGCAACCCTAAATGGGTTCTGCCATCTACCAAATGAAGACAGAGCATAATATCAGCATTTAACAGGAGAAAGGATTCTCTTCTTCAATAAAAAACAACTTTTACAGAATTAATGTGCAATAATGAGAGAGAGACAGAGTATCAGTGTCCCAGTGAAAAACCCAGTGACCCATCCCCTCATGGGTAAATGCCAACTCAAACAGGGCTGGCCCACAGTGGGGCCACTGAGCCCTGAAAAGTTTCCACGAGTCTAAGACGCCTTCTGGGGGGTATTCACAGGGAAGGGGCAGAAGGGGCCAGACAAGTCTGGAAGGAAAAGAGCAAAATCAAAACACAAGTCAAAGTAACAGCTGTCATTGTCAACCTCCCCACAGGCCTCTCACTCACATCTCTGTCTCCCAAGTGTCTCCTTCCATGTCGCCCAAGTGCCTGGTACAAGTCCAAGGTTGAGGAGCAAGCCGGCCTTCTTCACATGTCTCTCTGCTCCACATGCCTCTTCTAGGCCTTCTCCTCCCACTCAGCAGCACCCTTCATTAGATAGGGCAGGGAACATGGAACCTCCCCTTTTTAGTTTATACTGTTACAGAAAGAATTCCACAGAGTAGGATTGGGTTCAAGTCTATATATCTGGACCCTCTTCTGCTAGCTTCAGTTGAGTTACTGTTCCTAGAATTGCTTTTACTAGTTTTCATAGATCACCGTGGAATTGCTCTTTGGTTATCATGGTTCTTTCCATATGAACGGAGCTCTGCTTTTTTTTTTTTTTAAGATTTATTTATTTATGCATACAAGCTGGGTTGTAGGCCAGAAGTGTGGAGAGGCTGAGAGGATTCACCAGAGTGTGCAGAAGAACAGGCAGACTGACTGAAATATACTGCTGAGGGGAGCAGGGGTGAAGCAGGAGAGGTCTCATGCGCCATGTGGGAAGCTCCCTGGCTGGGGATCGAACTCATGCTGCAGTGGCTGCAGAGAGCTTCATAGTGCTGAGGCTTAACCTGTTGTGCCACCAGGGAGGCCCATTCTGCTTCTTTTTAAAAGCTGCCCTCCTCCCTATTCTAAGACAAGTGTCCCTTTTACTCAAGTCGCCAGCTGCAGCTTCTCTGCTTCAGTCTCACCATCACTGAAATAGCCTGTCATGGGCACCCTGTAATACAGAGGTGAACACACTGCACCACATCACCAGCTCTTAGGGGCTCAGTCTCGGCCCTACATGTAACAGTAACTGCTCTTTGTATCTGTGATCCCTCAGTTCCTCACAGTTCTCATTACTTCTTACTAGCCAGTTCCCCCACTCCGCTAATTCTCTATTATGGATAGTTAATTCTTTAAGTTAAATTTTCCTTACCTTAATACAGTGTAACTCTGTTTTCTGACTGAATCCTAATGTATACACCTGGGAAACTTTATAAATTCAGTCAGGTGCACAAAGCCCACTGTTTTAAGGCTATAAAGTGCTATTTCCCTAGGCATAGTGTCACAGAACTAGCATGTCAGCAATCATAAGAATCTTTGCAATCAAGATAGACAATTAGAGCTACAATTATGTTAAGCAATTTCTGGGCCACTCAAGGAAAACTGATGGCACCCTCACTTTACCATCACTCCACACAGAATTCATTTTATTATTATGCTTAGGACTCTGTATTCAATTATTTGATGACTTTCTTCTAATTTAGAGCATATTCAAGAAATTGTTCATATTTTATTTAGAGCATATTCAAGAAATTGTTCATATTTTATTTAAGTCTTTGTATTCCAGCAAAATGCTTAGCACACAGTAGGACCTTCAGAAATAATTTGCACCCTTCAGATCAGGAAAAAGACAAAACTTGTGAGCTGATGGTAGATCTGAGGCATACACCAGGGGAGGGGCAGGGAGGAGATCAAAATAAGGGAGGGAAGAGCACAGGGATGGTGGAAATGGATCATGGGTGCTGTATGGTGAGGGAACAACAGGGACTACATATATTGGTGAGAAATCAAATACTGTACAAAAATGAACAACAATATAAGAAAATAAATAAATTTAATTATAAAAAAAGTTTCACCTTCAACCCACCTAACTGCTAAGCTACTTGCTAAAGTCAGTCATTGCTATAAATCTGTACCTTCTAAATATTTATCAGTATTCCACATCTTTAACATTTGAATTTAATGGAAATAAACACAGATGCTCTGAAATGAGAAAATAATAATAATTTGTACCCTTCAGAGAAAATACTTGTTGATAGAACATGTTCTCAATTTTTTTTCCCACAAAGAAATTCTCAGTTAATCCCCAAAAGCAGAGTTTGTATAGGCTATCTGATCCCAATGCAAAAACAAACTTAGAAAACTGTCATTTTTTAGGTGCAGCAGACCTCTCCTGCCTCACCCGCTACTCCCCTCAGCAGTGTATTTCAGTCTGACTCTTCTGCCTCCCACACTATCTCTCGTGAATCCTCTCACCGCCCCCACATCTCTGACCTACACCCCAGCTTGTATGCATAAATAAATAAATCTTTTAAAAAATAAAATAACAAATTATTATTTTTAATAAAATTGTCATTTTTTAAAGAAAAGCAAAATATACTTGGAAACCAAAATCTACCTAGGTAAAATCATTAGCAAGAAGTCAATATGGTGATTATTTTGTAAAAAAGGCCAACAGTGACATTATTTATTAAAATATGTTGTATGCTCTCACAGTTATATTGAAAGGAAAATTGATAATTTTAAATGTTTTCACAATTCAATAAGAATGAAAATAGTGAACCATTAAACCCAAGTTTTAAAAAAGACAATTTTTAAAATCTAAGGAAAATTAGCAACAATCAAAAACAAAATAATGATTTAGAAATCAAAATCAAATTACTAAATTCAAGAGTTGATTATCTGAAAAGACTAAGGAAACAAATATCTGGTTATTAAGGAATACCAAATAAAAACTGAGGAAACCAGATAAAAACATCATTCCAAGATTCAAAGATTGTTTCTGACTACAAAAGACGTTTCTCTATGACTCAATTCTTGAAATATTCACCCTCTCGATACAACATCAGTATTAAAAGAACTGCTAAAGAAATGATTGCCTATACCAGTACCTATGGGAGAACTTAAGAAAACTGTTCGAACCTTTCTCTTCAAATAAAAAGGTTCACTTCTCTGAATATCCACTGATCAGCCCTTAAGAACTGTGGGGAGATGAACTCTCTTTCCACGATTTGTACAGATATGGCTATGTTGGTCTCAGATCATTATACACAGCTATTCTTTCTTGTTTCCTAAAATAAAGGGTATTGATTAACAGAAGGCCAAAGCCAAATTGGCCAGAATTCAGTGTTCCTTCTCCCTGGTTCCTTTCCTGTATTCAGCTGTATTAAGCAGAGCTTCAAAAGCTACTGTGTCAGACATACAGAGAGCAAAGGGTTTGCATGGTCCAAGGGCAAAAGAATATTCTAATGAAATGGGCCAATCATCAATTGTAAAATAGATTTGATTGAGTTAAAAGGTATCACCATAAGCTTTAGTCTTTCATGTACAAGACACAAGTACATAGCATAAGATTACATCAGTTTACCTTATTAGCAGACAGAGTGGCAGCTAAGGAAGGGAAAAGACACACCTTGTGGCACTTTCAAAGGGAATTCCTTTGCAAGTAAATGAGAACAACATGGTTAATTAACTTGCTTAAAGTACTTTCAGAACTCAGTTCCATTTCCGGTCTTTGTTAAACTTTAGTTCAGCTGGTTTTCTCCAAAAAAGGTTGGAAGCATTTCTTAAGCACCAATGAATTCATAAATCAAGAAACTCTCCTCTACCCCCTACCTTCACAAGAATTAACTAAAGTTATAAAATGAAGCACAGACCCATCTCCCACACAGTTTTTCTGCATTTGATCTGGCTGTTCATTCATCCTGCCCTATGAGTAATTTTATTTATTCTCTGCTTTGTTCCAAAAAGGATTTAAGGGTAAGTCCTATGAGTAAGCTTCCCATTACCAAAACCCTCTCTAAGCCGACTCTGGATACAGATAACAATTGTATGGAAGCTCTAAGATTCAAGCAAGAAAACAACAATATAGTGGAAAATTTTCTTAAAGCACTTGTTAAGCAGATGTTAGTCACCAAAATGTGATTGAGGTATTTTTATATATATATAACATCTCTCTCATTTGTTCTCCCTCGCTCCGTTGTTCAAAGACACTATTTTGGATTAGGCCATCAGCAGACATTACCCAGACTCTTACAGTGGTCTACTAACTGGTTCTGCTACTTTCAACTTTCCCCCTTACAATTCAACTGACACATTGCTGTCAGTTTAAGCTGTTAAAATGTGCTTTTGCACCTATCAGCCTTCCAGTTTAGAACCATTACATGACTGGCTTCCCATTGTACCAACAACCCACCAGCTCTTAAACAAGGTCAAGGTTCTCTTACATCATCCTTTTTTGGCTCTCCTCCACCCCATGAGTGATTTGTTTCAGCTTAATAGGCTGATTTAATGCTCCCCGAGTCACCTTGCTCTCATTGGTCCCCTACCTGCCCTGCACTTGCCCCCTTCTTTATGATCACAATCCTAACAATCTCTCAAAGTGGTCCAGCATCATCCCTGTAAAACCCCTAACCAAAATGTTACAGCAACATCTGTCTTTCCCTCAGTATTCACAGCACTCATGGCTGTGCTTACCTGGCATTTTTCAGGCATGATCTGATATATCTATTTACCTTCCAATAGCCCAATGTGTCTTTCTCCTAAACCAGACTAAGTCACCTTAGGCAACTAATTGCCACACATTTGTGTGTGCAAAGCAGCCACTGACTACATGCTTCATCATTGGAGCAGTAACTTGACAGTCTTGCCTTCTTCAGTGTGTTCAACTATATGTATATGCTTTTCAACCAGGTGCACCCCAGGGGTACAATGTGCTTGTCTATTGGTTTCACCACAAGCATATTCACCATTTTCGCTGCTTAGTTAAATGGCTGCAAGCTAATTCTTCCCTCAAAGAGAAAAGAACAGACTGGTTGACAGTTTGTTTTCTTCTCTATTGAATCTATCAACTGCTTTCTTTTCAAGTATGGAAGATAGCTGTCAGTTTGGTTTCATTTCACCATTGACAAAATAAGAAACCTTCTCTTTGCACACTAAATATGTTAACATTTTCTAGGAGAGTTGATGATCAGTGATATCCCCCTCCAGTGGGTTTGATTACAGAAAAGTGAAAGAAAAATATATGATATGATTGAACGAACGAAAGACAGAAAACAAGACCTAAGGTACAAGTCACAGAGAAATTTCATTCTTTGCAGTCTCTCCGTAAGTCTACACACATTTTAAGAAATGTATTCAAGGGCCTCCCTGGTGGCGTAACAGGTTGAGTCTCAGCACTATGAAGCTATCCACAGCCACTGCAGCACAAGTTCAATACCCAGCCAGGGAACTTCCCACATGGCGCAGCAGACCTTTCCTGTCTCGCCTCAGCAGTGTATTTCAGTAGATCCACCTGCTTGCCACTCTATCTCTGGTGAATCCTCTCACCACCCCAGACCTCTGGCCTATACCCCAGTTATTGTATGCATAAATAAATAAATCTTTTTAAAAAATGTATTCAAGTATTTTGTTGGCAATTTTTTCGTGCCTCTTGATGTCCTCTGGACAGTCCCTCTTTGCTTTTTTGTTCTTTTCTCTTTTGTGGCAAAATATTTTGCAGCCAATTAGTTATGTGATGGAAATGCTTGAGGCAAAGATGCTTTGGTGAAGCTACAAGGAGCCACCGCACGGTGGGCCTTGGAGGGAATGAGATAACACAAAGCATCTTCATGAAGTTCATTTTACTTAGGTAATTGGCAGTGTTACCTTTAAAATGAAATCAAAATAATATGGAGTAGATAATGATTTTCAAATGAATTTTAAAGATAATAAAATTAGAAAGTGAAACAGGAGATGTGAAATAAGTTTCTAGCCCTCAGCAATTCACTTTGCATGGGGTTTCCAAGCCATGTCTTCCCTCCATGGGTGAATACCTGTAGCTGCTTAAGAAATATCCCAGTTGAGGATATTTACATGGAAACATTTGAGAAATGCCCTGTAGATTATGAATGGGTAATAGAGAAAAAATAAAATCATTTCCATTTTTTCTTCCTATCATGCCCATTTAAGATGCAATCAACACACACTTTTTTCAATTAAATTTGGTAACAGAAATTAAGTTGGAGATTTTTTGTTTTATTTCCTTGTTTATGATGTATTTGTGTTGTCAGATATAAATACTAGAAATGGGTTTTAGACTACTCTTTAAATTATTCAAATGTTAAAAGCCCTGAGTAGAAGCATTTTGTCACAAATGGGAGCAGTCATTTATAGGAATAGATTATTATGGGTTTCATGTGATACATAGAAAACTAAACACATTTTACTATAAAAATCTAAACTTTGTAAAGCAGTCTTTGATATTTAATTTTTATTTCTATTTTTTTGAAATGCGGAGGTAGTTCTGGGTTCTATTTTCATTTATTTTTGTGTAGAAGTACTGGGGTGTAGGCCAGAAGTGTGGGGGTTGAGCATTCACCAGAGACAGAGTGGAGGCCAGAACAGGCAGATTTACTCAAATACACTGTTGAGGGGAGCAACAGGTGAGACAGGAGAGTTCTGCTGCGCCATGTGGGTTAGCTCCCGGGCCAGGAATTGAACTCAGACCATAGCAGTGACAGTGCTGAGACTTAACCCCTAGGCCACCAGGAAAGTCTGGAGTTCTACTTTTAAAAAATAAAGTTTGTTATTTAAGTTGGAATAAGTTCCTTTGTACCTACCTATCCATCCATTGAATCATTCACGCACATTCACTTACACACACATGCACAATCTTATACAGGACCCATTAACACATACGTACCTTAAATTTAATTCAATTAACAGACTGTGGAATGTGTACCAGAAACATGAGAAAAATTAGTAACTAGCAACCGAATGTTAAGAAAAATTCTCAGACGGACAAGCAGAATAAATAGCCTATTTTGTATTTCAAACAAGGACACTGAAGTTCTGATGTTTTTAATATAAATACTAGAAGAACCATGTCCTTGGAAATTCCCCAAGCAACTTCTGTTCTGTCTTTTCAACCATCAAGACCTGTAAACAAACCACGAAGTTCAACTGTTCTTTGAATTTGCTTCTTTTAAATAAACTGGTAATATATTTCATATGCTACTAAAATGATTCATACTTTAGTGCCAGGAATCTTTTTCTAACAATTATCAGTTCATTGTCTAATTAGGAGAATTTCCCTTAGGCTAGGTACCTTCAAGTATATGGGGCTCTCGGTGGGTGCTGGTGATCTTTTCCATCTTACACAAAAGATTAGATTTGCATTGAACCTTGAGAACAAACGCTTCCAGTTTTCTAGATGAGGGAACTGAGACCAAGATAAATTATAACTTGTCTAAAGCCACATAAGACTAGAAGAGTTCTCATGTCTTCTTTTTTTTTTTTTGTTAATATATATTTTTATTGTTATTTATGTCTTTTACATTTTGCATTCCCCTAGGGTAGCCCACCACCAATTCACCCGTGATCCATCTCCATGGTCCCTTGTGTTCTTTTCTATTCCATTTTGTGCCCTTTCCCTTCCCTCCCTCC